>JAJEJO010004207.1:174358-201376 GCA_020662805.1 Glaucomys volans
TTTCTTTTGCTACTAGGGATTGACCCAGGGGTGCTTAATCACTGAGCCACATCCCCAGCCCTTTTTATTTTTTATTTTGAGAGAGGATCTCACTCAGTTACTTAGGGCCTTGCTGAGTTGCTGAGGCTGGCCTTGAACTTGTGATCAAGCTCCCGAGCTGCTGGGATTATAGGCATGTGCCACCAATCCCAGCATGACTTTAATTCTTTAGGATAAATAACAAGGAATGGTATAGCTGGGTCATATGGTGGTTCCATTCTTAGTCTTTTGAGGAGCCTCCATACTGATTCCAATAGTGGTTGTACTAATTTACAATCCCACCAACAGTGTAAAAGTATTCCTTTTTTCCACATCCTCTCTAGCATTTATTGTTTGTCTTCTTGATGACTGCCATTCTGACTGGTGTGAGATGAAATTCCAGTGTAGTTTTGTTTTGATTTCCCTAATTGCTAATGATTTTGAACATTTTTTCATGTATTTGTTGGCCATTGATATTTCTTCTTTTGAAAAGCGTCTGTGTAGTTCATTTGCCTATTTACTAATTGAGTTATTTGGGTTTGTTTGTGTATGTGTTTTTGAGTTCTTTATATTTTCTAGATATTAATTATCTGTCAGGAGAGTAGCTAGCAAAGATTTCCTTCCATTCTGTAGGTTCTTCCTTCACATTCCTAATTGTTTCCTTTGCTGTGTAGAAGCTTTTTCTTTTTCTTTTTCTTTTTTTTTTTTTGGAACTGGGGATTGAACCCAGGGGCACTCCACCACTGAGCCACATCCCCAGCCCTATTTTGTATTTTTACTTAGAGACAGGGTCTCACTGAGTTGCTTAGGGCCTTGCTAAGTTGCTGAGGCTGTCTTTGAACTCTCGATCCTCCTGCCTCAGCCTCCCAAGTGCTGGGATTACAGGTGTGTGCCACCGCGCCCGGCCGGAAGCTTTTAGATTTGATGTTATCCTGTTTATTAACTCTTGGTATTATTTCCTGAGCTTTAGAGGTCCTATTAGGGAAGGTTGTTGCCTGCGCCTATGTTGACCCTACATTTTCTTCGGTCTAATTCCTAGGTCTTTAGTCCATTTTTGAGTTGATTATTGTGCAGGATGAGACACAAGGTCTAGTTTCATCCTTAAACCTATGGATAACCAGTTTTCCCAGCACCATATTTTAAAAAGACTTTTTCCTGGTGCATGTTTCAGTACCTTTTCCAATGATCAGATTACTGTATCTGTGTGGCTTTGTCTCTGTGTCTTTTATTCTCTAGTATTGGTCCGTGTCTATTTTTATGCTAGTGCCATGCAGTTTTTGTTACTATAGCTCTATAGTATAATTTGAAGTCAAGTATTGTGATGCCTCCAGCATTGTTTTTTTGGCTTAGAATTGCTTTGGTTCTTCTGAGTCTTTTATTCTTTCAAATGAATGTTAGGATTATTTTTTTCTAATTCTGTGAAGAATGTTACTGGTATTTTGATGGGGATTGCATATAATCTGTACATTGCTTTTGGTAGTATGACTTTTTTTTTTTTTTTTTTTTTTTTTGGTGCTGGAAATTGAACTCAGGGCCTTGTGCATGCAAGGCAAGCACTCCACAAACTGAGCTATATCCCCAACCCAGTATGACCTTTTTAATAATATTAATTCTGCCTATCCATGAACTTGGGAGGTCTTTCCATTTTCTTGTATCTTCTTCATTTCTTTCTTCAGTGTTTTCTCAGCAGATTTATTATTGGCATATAGGAAAGCTGTTGATTTTGTAACTTTCTACTTTGCTGAATTTGTTTATTAGCTCTAGAAGTCTTTTGGTGGAACTTTTTGGATCTTCTAAGTATAGGATCATATTATCTACAAACAGGATGTTTTGATTTCTGCCTTTCCTATTTTCATCCCTTTGTTCCCCTCTTTTGCCTAATTTGTTCTGGCTAGAATTCCTAGTACTATGTTTAATAGGAGTGGTGAGTGAACATTCTTGTTTTGTTGAACACATTTCAATAAATGGCAAACTGAAATTTTAATTTTTTTAGCATTAGTTAATTTAAATTTAAATAACCACATTGGCTACCATGTTGGAGCATGTAGATCAACCTAAGAATGAGGTCTGTATCTTATTTATTACATACTCCTGTTATAGGAGTATGCTAATTTATCTTGGTGTTTGGTAAAAAAGGTATGTTTATTAACCATATTGCTTATAAAAGTACATGCTTTGTGTTTGAAATTGAAGTTGCTTTGTATGAAACTGGAATTAGATAACTTGAATTTTTGTGCTTTTCTGAAGCTGGTTCAAAGTGAGTTTAAAAAGCTGAAATACATTTTATAACAAATTCCAAATTAAATATAAAATTCTACAAGTATCAATATTTATGTTCAAGTAGAAAAACAAGGTATGTTAGTCAGGGGTGTTGTTGCTTTCAGTAGCCCTAGGACAAGAAAATCTCTATTGTAGAAACAGGGTGCCTTAATCAGTATGGGCAGGTACATATTCATATACAGTTTTCTTTTTCTGTTATTCTTTTTCTTTTCTTTTCTTTTCTTTTCTTTTCTTTTCTTTTCTTTTCTTTTCTTCTTTCTTTCTTTCTTTCTTTCTTTCTTTCTTTCTTTCTTTCTTTCTTTTTTTTTGGTGTTGGGGATTGAACTCAGAGCCTCATATAGGCAATAGACATAGTTCATTTTGGATTCTTGGGTATTTTGTTTATATTCATAGCAAAGCACCACACTGGGAACTTTAGAAATAAATGAGAACTTTTATTCCAAATCTGCATGTTTCCTTTCTGTGTTGTTGTTGTTCTCATGAAGCCTGTATACTGAGACAGCTCATTTTGGTGCTACCTGGAATATAAGTTCCAAAATATTACCTACTTGCCTAACACCATAAATACACAAGTTTAGTATTCTTTACTTACCTAAGGCAAATGGCTATTGGCAGTTTTGATGTAGTGTAATGACATATTTATGATAGTGGAATTAGGTGGCACAAAAAAATGGTATTTTTTGTATACCCTCAAAATAAGGGTATTTTGGAGATGGAGTTTTGCAACTTTTTGGTAATTAGTAAATTTGTGGTCTGAACTAAATTGAACTTAGAGCCTTAATAAGTGAACTATTGACAATGAAGGTTCCTTTCTGGGAGTTTTGAGTCACATGTAGAGCATTCTTCTAAGTACATAAGATCAAAACAATTCAATCCTTGATAGAAAGTCTTATGCTGTAGTTGATCAGAGAGGTCCTACATTTAAAATTCCTCACAGTGTGGTATCACATATACAGGGCTGAAAGGTGAGGGAGGGCTTTGAGCAGAGGGAAGTTCATGTTTCCTAAGGGAGGTTGGAAAGGCTTTGTGGAGAAGGTTGGATTTGAGGGAGCTGAAGGGTCACAGAAAGAGAAAAGGACAACATTCTAGGTAAGGAGACCTATGTGATCAGAGGCTTATGTTAAGAATATGCTTGGAATATTTGAAAATAAGGAATGGACCTGCTTATTGAAATAAAGGTTCTATTCCAGAACCTGGAAGCTAGAGTTATGCTATCCAGGACTTTGATTGGTAGGTCAAAGAATTATTATCATTTTATTTTTATTTTTTTAGTTGTAGATGGATACAATACCTTTATTTATTTATTTGTTCATTTTGTGTGGTTCTGAAGATCAAACCCAGTCAGTGCCTCACATATGCAGGGCATGCACTCTACCATTGAGCTACAAACCCAGCCCCCAACCAATTGTTCTTAAAGAATTTATGAGCCAATCAACCTTTTTGAATAGTGGGAGAATATGTGAGGAGTAAAACTTTTATGAAGATCTATCTCTGTGGTGGAATACAGGATGAAAAGGATGGGGAGAGAGAATTGCAACGGTTTAGGCATGAGGTGAAGAAGATCTATTCTTCTGTTGCTGAAGTTGTTCTGTCCTCATCCTCCTCCTCCCCATCCCCCTCTTCTTCTTCTTTTCCTCCTCCTCTTCTTCCTCCTCCCTTCCCCCTCCCCCTCCTCCTCTTCTTTTTCTCCTCCTCCTCCTTCTTCTTTTTTTGGTACTGGGGATTGAACCCAGTGCTTTATCACTGAGCTGTATCCCCAGTCCTTTTAAAACTTAAAAAAAATTTGAAACAGAGTGTCACTAAATTGCTAAGGCTGGTCTTAAACTTGCAATCCTCCTCCTCAGCCTCCTGAGTTGCTGAGATTATAGGTGTATGCCCTGGGCCCATCTTTTTCTGACTTCTGATATTGTGGGAACTGAAGGGAAGGAAGGAATTAGAGTAATAACTTATTTGATTTATAAGAATTAAATTAATATTTATTTTCTTGCCCTATGTGTTTGAGAGGTTTTATGCCTGAGTGAAAGGTATAAAAGGGAGAAGCAAAACGATTTTTAGTCTTGAGGGTTGTTTTGAAGGAAAGATGGGTTTTGGACATCCTGAGTTTTCAGTGTTAGGAGGTCTGTAGGTGGTGGGTCCAGCAGGTAGCTAAAGATGGAAAAAACTGATCTGAATTTCAAGGGGAGGAGACGTCTCTTTTCCTTTGGGTTACCAGATAAATTCATGATAATGCAGAAGAGAGAAGTTCTACGGATTGAGAAGTGTGTCCTGGGGATGTTAGGAGATGGAGAAAGGGAGAGGAGCCAGAGTGTCTTATAATAGAAACTTCAAGGAGAATGAAAACAGAAAACCACTGGATTTAAGATTCCCGAGAATTGAGAGCATTTGAATGGAATAGTTGTAATCAGAACCCAAAGTATACAAGCTTTGTGGCAAAATAGATAATAAAGAAATAAAACCAGTATGTGTAGGCCATGTGCGTGTTATATTCATGTCGGCTATTTCTTTGCCTGCATTTAGTTATTTTACTTAGATGGCATAGCAGGAAGGTAAAAGAAGGTAGAACTCAAAGTTGCTGTACAAGTTTTCTGTTAAGAGACTTGTTAGAACAACTAGAGAACATGAGTAGGGTAAAACCATTGGTTACTTGGATTATCACGAGTCAGAGGAGTTATATCATGATTCTTATTCCTGAAGATAATTGAAATCTGATTTCAAATTTTAATAAAATTAAAACTACTGAAAATTATACTTGTACTAAATGTCATGTTTTTTTCATATCTCAGTTTCTATGCAGATTTTGGGCCTCTGAACTTGGCAATGGTGTACAGATACTGCTGTAAGCTAAACAAGAAACTAAAAGTGAGTATCATAGCGGCATACTTATGTTTTGGAATTAAAACGTTTAAGCCAGGAAATCTGCCCAATGGGATTGCTGCACACACATCATTTAGTTAGGTGATTTTGATCTTTGGAAATTTATGTGAGTAGTTCACCTCGAGGTTGAAATCGATCCTTTTGATTACACCACAAAGGACATGTTAACCTTTTTCATTTTTCAGGATGAGCTGCAATATGAGCTGGATTAAGTCATTGGAATCGTGATCCCGAAAAGAAAGCAGAAATCCTTTTTAGGTTGTTAATGAGTCTCTATCAAATTCCTTCCTAGGTTAATTTTTCTGAAACCTTCAGATCTGCTTTCGTAGACCCTGTTACCAAGTGTTGAAGGGACTCATCATGACTGAACCTTTGGAGCATGACCATTTTCTGTCTTGTGGAGACTGAAATTTTTTCATAGTTCTTGAATGTCATTTCTGTAGAGTCAATACCAAAGTGAGATGGATGAACTGGCAGTGAGAGAACATAGACTTTCCTTGATAGGAGAGAATTCAGGTCATACATTCTGTATTCACCTATAGTGGGGTTTTTTTTGTTGGTTTTTTTGTTTTGTTTTGTTTTGTTTTTTCCTTTTGCAGTGCTGAGGATTGGACCCAAGGCCTCATGGATGCGAGGCAGGTGCTCTACCACTGAGCTGTATCCCCAGCTCTCACCTATCATTTTGATTTTATTAAGGATCTGGTTTCATTTTCTGTACTTACATGTGGCTTTTTGGAAGGTAGCTTTTGTGTTTTTCTTAAACTCTGAGCATATAAAGGAAAGTGACATTTATATTCCTCAATTTGGTAAAGTTATCACATAGAAATCAATATTAATTTTTTTCTTCTAACTATTAAGTGGACATCTTAAATATTCATTTGGGAGACAGAACACTATACAGCATGATCTTAAGATAACCACAAAATTATAATGATCGGGCATTTTATTTTTATGGTTAGGTAAAATGTTGCTGTTACATGCTGCTGTGTCTTATACATATTAACTACTCAGTAATTATCTTTCTATTAGTCTTTTTATTGAATCTAGGTATAAAATGCTGTCTGGTGGAGAATTTTCTGTAGAATGCATTAAGTGTTTATGAATTTACAAATTTTTGCCATTGATCTTAAAGTGCTAAATAGTCATGGAATGATACCAAAGAGATTTTTGTTTTTAAATAAGTTAATAATTACATAACATGAAATCTATTACATTAAACTCTTTCAGGAATTAACTTATAGTGTCTGACATGAAAATATATTTGTAAATACCTTTAACTAAACAAGATCTGTGCTTTTCAAAAAGAAGCTACTATCAGCAGTTTAGAGAATAGAATATAAAATTTAGATATTTGCAATCATCAAAGAAGTAAATGATATCCTTTTTACATAAAATGAATTTTTAACAGTTGAACTAATAAAGAAAGGGCAATTGATAAATAATTGAAGTTCACGCTTTCCTTGTAAGGAGCTAGTAATTTCTTGGCTTTCTTGATTAGTCATGTTAGTATATAGTAGGTATGAACCAGCTATTATAATCAACAACCTGGGACCCAAGTACTATCTGGAGTTACCAAAAAGAAAGAAATCATTGTTAGGAAAATAAAACCACTGGTCTGACGCAGTGTTCTACTTACAGCAGTTGCACAAGAGTAGACGGATTGAATTAAGACTATTTTTTTCCTACCACATTCATCCATAAAGCCTTGTTTTTTTTTTTTTTTTTTTTTTTTTGTGCTGGGAATTGAACCCAGGGGCGCTCAACCACTACGCCGCACATCCCCAGTCCTTTTATTTTTTATTTTAAGACAGGATCTCACTCAGTAGCATGGGGCCTCCCAAAGTTGCTAAGGCAGACCTCGAGCCTGTAATTCTCCTGCCTCAGCCTCCCTAGTTGCTGGGATTACAGGTGTGCAACCACTATACCTGGCTTAAAGGCTTGGTTTGATTTGCTTTCATTTACAAAGGTTTCTTACAACGTTATGAAAGTCTAGTAAGTCTAGATAGCTCCCTTAGTTCATTTCAATGATCAGGTTATTGACTGGTTGCCTGGAATGACATTTTTAGCTTTAGAACAATTAGTGGGCAGCCTATTACTTTCTAAACTTAAGTATTAGTAAGTCTTGGGTTTTCTCAGTGAACTAAATAGCTAAAGAATCTTGGTAGTAAGATAAAAATTTTAGTTTACCAATCTAAAGTTGAAATTGGTTCAACCTGGTGGAATCTTTGTTTGTTTCTTTCTTTTCCTTTTTTTTTTTTTTTTTGCGGGGGTGTGTACTGGGGGTTGGATTCAGGGACACTCAAGCATAGGCCACATCCCCAGAACCTTTTTGTATTTTATTTAGAGACAGGGTCTCACTGAGTTGCTTAGCACCTCACTTTTGCTAAGGCTGACTTTGAACTCTCCATCCTCCTATCTCAGCCTCCCAAGCTGTCGGGATCACAGGTGTGCGCCACCACACAGGGCGAATCTCAGTTTCTTCATTGGCAAACTAGGAATTATTGTATTAGAAATATATGTGAAGGGCCGGGGTTGTAGGTCAGTGGTAGAGCACTTACCAAGCATGTGTGAGACGCTGGGTTCTTCGATTCTCAGCACCACATATAAATAAATGAAATAGAGATCCATTGACAACTAAAATAAAAAATAAAAATAGAAATGTATGTGAAAGAACTTTGTAAATTTTAAGACTAAGATCCTATACCAAATAAAGTCAGTAATGTAACATTTGTGAATTCTGGTAGTAAAACAAAGTCATTTCTTCCATGAAATTTATGAAGACCCTCCTCTCATCCTTAAAGCCATCATTTCCAAATGGGAAAGCTGGCCAATGCAATTTTGGGAATTGAAATGATTGTTTAGTCAAGACTCAGAAAAGGAGTTCTGGGAGAGGTGTGTAAACTTGCCCAAAGCTGCAAGATGAGGTCAGGGCTCAATTTTGTGTCTCTCGACTACATCCTTCATTCTTCTTTCTGCCTTTAACCCAACCATAGCCTCTGATTTACAATCTTCCCAAGCTCATTATTCCTACTATTCTGTCTTGTGTTCTTCGAGGATCCTCTGCCTTTTCCTCTTTAGTGGCTATTACTGCTATTCTGGCTGCTTCATTTCCAGGAACCCAGACTCCAGGCTCACCCATCTGAAATGTACCCTTCTTGTTATGTGCCTGGCTGACCTGTCCCTTGCCCTGCTAGGAACCCTAGACCCTCAGTCTCTGTATCCTTTCAGCTCATAGGCATCCTGCTGTTGTCTCTTGCCAATAGCTCATGGTTCCTAATTTTGGTAGGCCCTGGGCACCTTGCCTCTGTGCCTTTTGCCTTGCTTGCCTTTCCAGCTCCACTCTTGATGTCTTCCCAGCAGATTATTTCATGCACTAATTTACCAAGAACTATGGTATGCCTGCCACTCCCAGCCTTGCACTTTTCCCTGTGCCACACAATTGTTCTATGTATTTGCTCATGACGCCCTGTCTGACCCTAGAGTGCTCTTTTCCCCCTGACTTGATAGCTTTTTGTTCCTTAAGACCTTGTTCAGGTGCCACCTCTAGGAAGCATTTCCTTGCCCTCCTGGACTGGACTGGAGAAAGCTCCCTTGTATTCTCATACTCCTCTGGGCAGACCTCATGATGAATTATAATTAACTACCTGCACCTGTCTTTCTCACTAGACTGTGAGTCCCCAGAGGATGAGACATGCCTTATATCTTTGTGCACCCAGTGCCCGGCACAGAGTCAACAAATTCACAGAAGTTTCTGTTGACTTTGTCATGATTTCCTTCATTTGCAGAATGCCTGTTACCCTTTGGCCTGCAGAGGTTTCAGAATACCTTGCCCTCAGCATGCGGGTTTCCTCTCTATGTACTGATTTCTTAATCTTCCATTGTCCAGCTTTTGCCTTCCTACCTGACTGAAACTACTCTATTTACATCTTAAACACAGAATCTGATGTAATTTGCTGGGTCCTCAGACTTCTTTACTACTCTGACTAATGTGGCCTTTTATTTTAGCCAATAACTTTATCTTGGAATTTTTCTCCTGTGTGATTTTTCTAATTTCTTTTGGCACATTTTATTTTCTAGTTTGCACATTTTTATTCCTTCTAGTAAAACTTCTATGATTTTTCTTATTCAGTGCCATATGTAGGTAGGTATAATTTTGAAGTGAATTCTATTCCAAACTCAACTTTCTCATTTCTTAAATGTCAAAAGGTATTTTTTCAGGTTGATGATTTGAGGTAGTAATTTGTTATCTTTTTTTTGCGGGGGAAGTGGTCTCCATATGCATTCCAGTCCCACTGGCCTTAGTTTTAACTTGTTAATTGGAATGGAAAATTATCCATCAAACATCTGCTTAGATTAAAAATCCAAAAACCAAAACCACTATCACCAACAAAAAATCCTGCTGCTTATTTCAAACTCTACTTTAAAAAAATTGTTAGTACTAAGAATTATGCAATAATAGGTTTCTTTTCTATTTCCAGTCAATAGTTACTGTGATGAAGGAAGCAACCAAACAAGGGAAGATTTATTGAAGTGAGAACAGTTTGTAAAACTGTTTATGTTATTTCATGTAAAATGTCATTGATGATTGATGGGCTAGAGCAGGGATTATCAATCTGGTATTTCAAGGTTTTCTTAAAGTGAAATTACATGTACACTTTTGTGTGTATTTCCTTTTTACTTCTGGGATGATTCATAGCTTTTTATCAGGTTCTCAAAGGAATCCTTGGCACATATAATATTAACACTGAGCCAGAATATAAGGACTTTAAAAAGAGAAGGCTATACCAACAAGACAAAAATCGTGGTATTTTAAAAAACAGAATACCTTCTCCAAACTTAAACAGTTAAAAACATCTTAGAGTTACTAATTTAATAATCTGAAAGTTGTATGACTATAATGATTGAACTGGCTTTTCCTAAAATAGTCAATACAATTTTAATTATTGATTTTACTTTTTTTCTCAGAATATAAAATCCAGTGAGAGAAGAATGGAGGAACTTTAGATTATGTAGAGAGAAATGAGAGGGGGAGGGGGCGGGGGTATGAAAGATGGTGGAATGAGACAGGCATCATTACCCTATGGACATGTATGATTACATGAATGGTGTGAATCTACATTGTGCACAACCATAGAAATGAAAAGATGTACCCTATTTGTGTACGATGAATCAAAATTCAGTCTGTAAAAATAAAAAACAATTAAAAAAAGAAAAGAAAATCCAAGTTTAGGGGAACATTTTTTTTCTGGAAAAAGAGGACATTTTCGGGCTGGGGTTCTAGCTCAGTGGTAGAGTGCTTGCCTCGCATGTGTGAGGCACTGGGTTCAGTCCTCAGTACCACATAAAAATAAACAAAAAAAATAGAGGTATTATGTCTATCTACAACTAAAATATATATTTTAAAAAAATGGGGACATTTTCTAGGGCAGTGACTTTTTTTTGATACTTGCTGTTGTGAGTCAACAGGACAATTACAGTAATCTTGAGAACTATTTTAAAAAGGATTAAAAGAATATTCACAGAAATGTAATTTTGAATTTACAAAGCATCCCACATAGCCCTTTCACGGTGAAAGCGAAGGGGAGTGGACATCATAAAATGAAGGATTGTATTGAAGCATTGATGTACCTGGCAGATGGCGGGGCTCCAGGAATGTCCTTGTTACTGAATGAATCAGTGCAGTAATTCTATCCTGGAAACCAAGCACCTGCCACTGTCTCAGGTGGTTGTACACAAGAACTCTTTTGATATGATTAGACCACCCTCTTCTTATAACTACAAAAACATGTTGTGATTTCTTCATGCAGTTCTTTTCTGTTTCAGGTTCATGGGCTTTGGGGGAAGACAAACAAGTTATATTCTGGAGATAGTTCTTGTAGTTTAAAGAGGTACTGGGACACCGAAGCAGTAACTCACATGGGAGAGGGTATATGCAGAATTTGCAAGGCATGGACCTCTCATGCCCAGTCAGGAATCCTTAAGCCAGAAGAACTCTATTATAGAGAATTCTCTCATGCCTTCAACTATATGATCAATAAGATCAAATAATCCTATGGGCAACTTCTGTGAATTTCAAATTCTACTTTAATCAAATGTGCCATTTCATTGTGGAATATGTTGGGTTTGGAACAAAATGGACTGTACAGGGATCTTTTTCTTTTTAAACAAACAGTTCAACCTATTTTATCTTAGCTCTAAATAAAACCATAAACCATATTTTGTTTTGTGCAGCCAAAGAAAATTTTCAAGAATATCCCTTTCCTGAGAAAGTTGGAGGTAAAACATATAGAGGTCATGGCTGCTCACAGGAAGACCTGTTCATTTTATTGCTTTTGCAGTGAGATGACCACTGATTGCTATGGAGGTGCTGATTGCTGCGGCCATTACTGGGCTAGCCTAGTCACCTGTAAGAGAATGACGCCTGGGTCACCATGGTCCCTGTGCTGTGATCTACTTAATCTGACCACCATCATTGGCAGAGCTTGCTTGTTAAGAGAAGTGCATGGGCTCTATTTCTTATTAAAGAGCATATTATCCTGGCTGTACTAATATCTTCCTTAGCTCAACCATACTGATTCACATAGCTTAATTAAACACAGTGTTCTAATCAAATAACTTAAAGATTTTACTTTTAAGCATGGCAAACAACTTTATGGAAAGGCTGCTTAAAATCTGTCTTTAAATGGACCATTAACTTTTATTTTTCTTTTGGTTTTGAGCTTAATTGCATCACCTTTTATTGTTGAATGGTTAAGTAGTTTGTGGTCTCCTGACCCAAGCTGAACAAGTGCATGATTTGTGTGTGTTGTGCAATCCACAGAGAGCCTGGGCAATTTGTTATTTGTGTAGCATGTCATCATTTTGTCTCTCTCTGAGTTGCTGTGGCTTGTTTTCTTTAGGAATGATCTTATAGACTGCGACCTTTCATGCAGCTTTCTTTTTTGAGATAGAAAATGTCTGTGTGTGTGGCGGGGGGTCAACACTCTCATCTTAGTTTGTGTTGTTCCATGATAGCAGTCACTTTATTTTGGTTTACAAGTATCATGGTGTACCTACTTATTGTGATTTTCATGAAAGTCATAAAACTTTGACATTCAGGTAAGCAACATAGTTCTGGATATTTCTAGAGGTTTGTTTGTATTAATTGATAGGTATTCAACACTAAATCCCAGCTTTTATCTACACTTTTTGACCTTGTTAAATGAGACAATTGTTGTACTTATAATTGAGGTTGTTTCACCGGTGCTGGTGTGTTGTGAATGTATCCCTATGCAGTTATTCTCTTGTGTTTGTAATAAGCATTGACCTGTATTTTGCATCAAATATTCATTAGATTGTGAGCACACATGAGACTAGAGACTGGGGCTCCCCTCCCAGAGGGTTTGATGCACACAGTTGCTCCATTCATGCTGACAGAACCGATAGGACTTTTTCAGCCACAGTATCCTGGCACCCAGGTATAGCAAACTGGTTGCCTATGGTCTGCATTTAGTCTGCAGGCATATTCTGTTGGGCATGAATGCTGTCTTGAAAAATTTAATTTCATAGTCAACATCTGTGACTTAGGAAAATTTTCACATAATTCTGGATTTTGCGCTACTTTAAATTTTGTAGTATCTGACAGTTGTGCTCAAATTCCTGCATGGAAGCAGCAGCAGGCTGATCCCACTCCAAATTCTGGGTCCCTGAGAGCATCTGAGTTTGGATCCTGTGAACTAACTCTGTTTAAGTTAGCTTAATTCCAGAATCACTAAGGCACTTGTTTCTAAGGTGTTAACACCCACAGGACCTGGATTTATTTACAAATTTGTAAGAAAGGTTTCTAAGGAATCTGGGGAAGGATGTTTTTTGTAACATTCTTTTTAAACATGTATGATATGATGTGGAGCTCCTTTATAAGAGAAGTTAAAGGTCTTCTGGGGTTCCTTGACCAGCTACACAGTTTTTAGGATCTATAACATTTTTGGTGGTGGGACTAGTCATATTTGTATGCAGCTGTTCTTGAAAATTCAGCAATATGTTAAGAGTAGTGGGTTTCAGTGTGCTGTTCCTGGACCCCTCAGTATCAAAATCACTGGGTGGGGAATTTGTTATACATGCAAATTCTCAGGCCCTGTTCCACCAAATCGGAAACTCTGGGGGTAGAATTCAGCAATCAGTGCTTTAATAAGCTCTCCAGGTGACTCTAAAGCAGTCATTACCAGGATTAAACATAATAAAATAAAATAAAATATATTTTAAATTTATAAATTATAAATTTATAATTTAATTATAATTATAATAAAATGTATTTTAGATTTATTTCTGAACTGGAGTCTCACTGTGTTGCCCAGGCTGGCCTCGAGCTCCTGGGCTAGAGTGTGCCTCAGCCTCCTGAGTTGCTGGCACTGAGGGTGTGTGCCAACACTCTGACTTCATTTTTTTTTTTTTTTAAATTTCTGAAAAACCTAGTACTGTTGACTACAGAATTTGCTATGGCCTCATAATTGAGATTTACACAAATTATCAAGCTCAGTGAGAGAGTTCTGGGTCTCTCCCACCTCCTACACGTGTGTGAATGTTCACAGCAGGCCCTCTTTGACTCCTGGTTTATGTTCTCCTGGTAAAAGGCAGGATGCTTATTATACTCATTATATTTCAACCTTGCCCAGGACCTCTGCCTTGGGAGACCCCTCTGGTGCTCTTTCTAGTGCTTTGAAAAAGAATGAAATGCAGTGTATGACCAACAGATATTAGTTGTCATCATTGTTGGTGCTACCATTGTAGACATTATAGAGGGCTGGCTGTGTCCACTTAGGTTAAGAAAGTTCAGAAAGCTCTATACTCCAGTTTCAAGATAGAAATCTAAAGAATACAGGATGGATAGTGGCTGCAGATTATGATATGTAATGGTCACACATGCCTCACTACCAAACAGGCCAGCAGGCCAGAGTTCTCAGGATTCCTTCTGTGACATCCTCTCCTCTGTATTTAAGACTGTATGTATTTGATTTGATCATTGCTAATTTTGCTTTGCTGTTGTACCTGTGTATTCGTGATCTGTGAGCTCCTCATGTAAAGTAAAAACAATCTGTAATAGAGGGGATAGCTCACTAAAAGCCAGAGTTCATGGCGTAACTTTACAGGTGTCCTCCTTTGAAGGGCAAGGATCCTCTGCCAGAATGCAGAGGAGACAGACCAAAGTGAGGAAGAGGCAACCGTCCAGCAGGAGGACAGGATGTTCTCCTGTGATTAAGGCAGAATCTGAGAAAAATCTGCAGGGCTCATTAAGTAGAGGTCTGTTGCCTCCAAACTCTGCCTTCCTTTCCTTGCATGGGAAGTATCTGGAAGGCTGAGTTAATATCTTCTGAAGGTACTTGGTCATCAGTGTCTGCCTGGATGGTATTGTTTCTCCTAAGGAGCTTTGATTATGTAATAGGTAGTTTTTTGTTTGTTTGTTTTTTGTTTTTTTAGGGAGGGGGCATGTTAAATGCTTGAAAAGAACAAAAATATTGAAGAGTTTGTATGTATTAATTCAATCATGTAAATCATTAGCTAAATAATTTAAGAAATGATTTATTATCTCTAAAAACTTCCATCCAGATACCAGAATATTTTCTCTGTTGAATATGGCTGGTGGAAAGTTGTGGGGCAGGGTGACCTGTAGAGGGAAGCCTGGCTGTGGCAAGGAGGGAAATTAGGACAAGGCCAGGACATATAAGGTTTTCCTCTGTTATCATTCATTTTGAATTAGTTGTGATTTCTTTAGCCAGAACTCAACCCTCTGTGATCTGACCTAGGAGATACTGGCCAAGCTTCACTAAGAAGAAGATCATTTCTTGGCTGTAGTGCTTTTGAAACTTAGAAAATCTAATTCCAAAAACATCTGAGCAAGGTAAATGTTAGACACTTCTAAGTGTTCCCTATAAATGAGGCAGTAAGCTCTCAAAAAAAAAAAGTTCGTTGTATTTGTTTCCTTTTGGCAGCTTCCTGTAGGAAATATTTTAAAGTAATTGAAATTTCTAGGGGCTGGCATTGTGGCTCAGTGGTCGAGTGCTCACCTAGCATGTGTGAGGCACTGGGTTCGATGCTCAGCACCACGTATAAACAAATAAAGGTTCATCAATTTAAGAAAAAAAATTCTAGGTAGATTTTTATGGAGACCATTTTTTATGTGATGTAATTTTTGAAAGCTTATAAAGTTTAAGAAAGTTCTGAAGTTTTAAAAAAATTTAATTTGTATTATGTTTACTTAAAAACATTTATAGATATATAGTGACACACAAGTCTCCCTCAGAATTTTGTCCTCCAGCTTCATGGTTCCATTCCAAGGTAGACCCTTGTATCAGAAATAATTTAGAACAAGAGAGAGAAAACAAATAAGTAAACACAACAAATTCAAAACAAAAACTTGAAACAAATATACCCAAGAAATGAGCATTGGTGATAAAAGAACAGCATTTTGGCTGGGAGATTTGTAAAATAAATAAAATTCCACATTAAAACAATAACAGTAATTTGGCATGAAACCCAAATTCTTGTGGAAAAGAGCATCACAGCAGGTAATCCAGACTTCAAGATAGATTGTTGGCATTTTCTTCCCTGCAGTGTTTTAGGGAACTAGGAAGTATAATTCGAGAGACACCAGGAGCCAGAAGAGCTCTGATGCTCAGTCTGACTCATGGATGCCCAGTTTGACTCCTGTTCCTGGGGAGACTATTCTGGGCAAGGTAGTCTTCAGACATTTGGGATTCAGTGACAATAGGGGTACTTAGGTCTAAAGAGCCTTCACCCCTGTCTGTTTGGTAAATCAGACACAACTTATTGATGGAGAATGGTAAATGGTAAAGCCAACGAACCAAGAAACAGTCAAATTAAATAGGAAAAGGAAATGTCCAGGCGATGAATAATTTCAAATTGAGAAAGCAAGCAGACAGGCGTTAACACCACTGCTAGTGACCTTGAAGTTTTCAGGATAAGTATTAACCTGACTGAGGTGAATTGAAGAAAAGATTCTACTTTTTTCCCCTCTTTATATCATAGGAGTATTTTCATAAATCTGTCAGCAAATAAGGACATTAATAATAGAGACTACGTTTGAGTCAAACATTAATTTAAAGAAGTTTTTAAATGTTGATAAAAGACCTTTATTTTATTCATTTATTTATATGTGGTGCTGAGAATCGAACCCAGTGCCTCCCACATGCTAGGCAAGCGCTTTACCACTGAGCTGCAACCCCAATCCCCAAACATGAATTTTTACAGATTCAATTAAAACAGGTACCACCATTTTTAGAAAATGTGATTTTTGGTTATCAAAGATATGCACAAAGAGCTGATGAGAATTTCTTGGCTCACAGCTGGGATACACACAGCCACATTGTTGTATGCAAAAGCCAAAAGGATGCAGTGTAGTTCTTAGAATAGATTCCAGAGTTTCTTTTCCTTGCAGGAAAAAGCAGGATAAAGAATTATCTGTGGGGTTCAGTGTACAAGGAATAAAAAGCCACCTTTATGGTCAATTTGAATTTACAGAGAATATTATACTACACTTATATACTTATATTTTGAAAACCATTTGTTAAAATACTGTAATTGTTTTGAAATATGAGGAAATTGAGTAGATCCAATTGAGTTATATCATATTCTCATTGTACTAGATTTGAGTTTTGATTAATAATGATTTTTTTCAACAGATTTTTTATTTGTCACTTCTCTTCATGTGTAACATGTATACAGTATACCGTGATGCTTATTTTGGGTTTAAAGAGTTGAGCATGCTGCATCGTGCCTAAAATATAGCACATGCTTAATTAATTGTTTGAACTCATGAATTTAATATTTGGCTGGTGTACCAAGATGTTTGCTGATATACTTTTGACGATTCGTCTTTTCCCATTAACCACTTATTTTCAGTTAATTAAAAGGGCACATCTTTGAGAGAAAATATTAATATTCATCTCTAAAAATAAAAAATTTTAGAGAAGACTACAGATGGGTTTGACTCATTTAAAGACAAACTAAATATGAAAAGTACAGTAACATCATGGGAGGGACATGTAGGGAGTGAAAAAGAGTACACAGACTGCAGGTAAATCAGGAATAAATCATCAGAAATGGTTCTTATTAATAGAGATGTCAGTGATTTCATTATTTTCCATCATATTATCTCCTTTCTTGGAGAGAAACATGTTTGTTATATTGTCAATTTTTATATCACGTTGGCTTCAAAAAAGTGAAATAGGAACCACTGTGCTGGTGTTCAAATGCCATAGAGGTGAAAATTGAAAGGTGTTAAATTTGTGGATCGTAACACATCTTAGCAGTTAAGGGATGATGGCTACCTTCTGTATATTTTAACATTGTCTTTATGGTTATGCTAATTTTTAAACATTCCCTCTTTCTAGTCATACAGCTTATCGAGAAAGAAAATAGTGCACTACACCTGTTTTGACCAACGGAAAAGAGCAAACGCAGCGTTTTTGATAGGTGCTTATGCTGTAAGTACGTTCTTCATGATTATTTTCTATAATCAGGCCAGGGGAAACCTGACACTGTCAATAAATCCTAACCACTTTTCCAGTGGGACTGAGAGAGGGAGAAGATTATTAGCAGTTTGGGAACTGATCTAGAATGGAAAGTGTGGACTAGCACTGATTCAGTGTTTTTTCTCTAGATTTTATTTCCTAGTAACTAGTAAGAAAATTTTGGAACCACAATATATATCTTGGATCCCACATTTGTGTAAGTGTTTTAATAAAAAGAAACCTAGCAAGAACATTTCCAGGAAAAAAAAAAATGTGTGTGTGAAATAAAATATAGTACTAACAAAAAATTTTTAAAGCCTCTTAGGGTGTTTCTTTTTATGGGCAGAGAGGAAATTCTAGATTGCACACGGAGAATTATTATTACTCTTATTTTTGTCAAACCATTCATTCAGCCATACAAATATTTGTAGTAGAAGATCTGACTATAAGTCATGCATATATTATAGCTTTCCCAATAAGACGTTTTAAAAATAATGTTGAGTAGAAATTCTGTTCTCTGCAGGCACAAAAATGTCACTGTGAATTCCATATTAACATATTACAGTTCCTGGAATTTTCTATGTGTATTAACATTAGGTAAAAACTTAGATGGCAGAAGTGTTCAGGGTTAAAATGCACTTGCAATCTAGAATGGCTTTTGAGGGATATGCTTGATATCCAGTTAGGAATATGTTGATTTGAAGGCAGGGAGAGAGGTATCATTTCCCCTCATCCTTGGGGAGAGCCAGTGCTTCTCTGAAGCCCAGACACACTGCTACACAACCTTTTGAGGGCCTCATCCTGAAGACATTGTCAGAAGGGGCACCAGCTAGTAGACATCAAACTCTGCCACATCAGATGCAAAGCTCTGGGGGACAGAGCCCAGAGGTATTGTTGGGAAGGCTGTCAGCTGTTGCAGGGCACAGGCTGAGAAGGCAGCAAGCTGACAGCCAGAGTGCCGGGGACATCTAGTCGTGAGGTGCCTAGGTCTGCCCACCCTTCCTCCCAAAGTGGCTGCAGTAAGCCTTGAACTATTCTTTGTGACCCCTTTTCTTTCTTGCTCTGTAGATAGCATGGTACTGTACAAGGAATAGTGACTAAGAATCAGAAAGGCATGAGTTTTTCATGCTTAAGGGGCTTTGATTATTGGTGACCACTTTATTTCTCTTAGCTTTGTTTCATTTCCTTATCTGTACAATGAGAGGGTTTGATGTAATGACCCCTAGATTTTCTTTGAGTTCTTAGGATACATAGCACCAGCTAGGCTGTTGCTTTTATTTTAAGAGTATACATAAAAGCTGGCTGTTGACAGGAAGTTTCAGTGAAGGGCTGGTGAACTGAATTAAGCAGGCATGCTTATTTTTAAGTTTACATTGCTAATTACTACTCATTTGAAACTGATGCTGGATGCTGTGATTAAAATATGGGGCGCCTCTCCTGATCTCTGGACTGAAGCCATGTAAACAAGTGTGTTTTTCCTGTGGGGTTTTGTGATGTTTTGTGAGCATGTAATTTGTGGTTCCTTTGTCATGAAGGATCGCCATCAGAAGGGGTCATCATCTGCTGTTCCTCTTCTTTCTTTCCCTGCTTTCTCTTCCTTGCCCCTTCTCTTTGCCTGTTTTTTTTTTTTTTTCCTGTTTTATTCAGTGTGACCCTTCTTTTCAGCAGGTACCTCCAGAATTTTGAAATGAAGTCTAGTTATAATAGATGCATTGAACTCATGATAAAACATGTCTTCTAATGGAGAAATTTCTGTCACTTTAAAGCAACCAAAAACAGTCACATCTGGTGGAAGAAGTGCTGAGTACAGTGTGAGCTCATCTTACATGCTTTTTACGGTCCTGAGTGTGAAGTGATTATCCTTTTATCGGTCATTTCCCAGTTCATTTTCTTTCCTAATTTTGGAGCTGCATTCCCCAGAAAGCTGCATCACACAAATCCTTAATAAAAAAGAAACTAGGAATTTCAGTCTTAAAGAATGTTCCATGCCTTTCTTCAAATCATCTGAATGCTCTTATTTATTGACACAAATTTTGAAAAGAGATAATAATGTGCATATATGTAGGTCTCCTTTAAATTTCACATGAGTTTCATGGTTGCTATTTGGATTAGTCTCAGTCTTATGAAGGAATCTTCTCTGAATACAAAGGATCTCTACACTTAGAGCAGCAACAGAATCTGTGAGACAAACTAGCTAGGTGTGTGTTTTATCAGAGAGAAATCTTTAATAGTGACTGTGTCCCTCCTTTTAAAATGAGGAATCAGTCCTCTCCCAAGGGGTATTGACTAATAGAAATATTTTGTACTAGGACAAACCTTTTTTTCAGAACCTTAGTTTTCTCCTTGGTAAAATTTGGACAATACTAGGGTTTCCCTGTCTACTTCACAGAATTTTTCTGAAGATCAAATAATCAGGGGCCTGTTTGATAGCTTTACATTATGTATCTACAGGATATCTCACAGTTATGATGGCAGAAGAGAACTTTTTATTTCTTCTCTCCCTAATCAGTTTATTTCCTTCTTGCCTCCTTTCTAATTACGGGCTAACTGCCACACCTGGCTTGCTATATCAAAAGATAGTGGTCATTTTGCTTCTTTTTCCCTCATCCTCCTTGTGCTTGCTGGTAAGTTTGGTCTGCTGTCCCTCCACAGCATGTGTGGAATCCCAACACCTCTTTTCATTGATTGCTGGCCCCAGCTTTCCGTCTTCACCTGGATTACCACCACAGCTTCATGCATTGTCTCCTTTTTTACATTTTATTTTTCCTTTAATTTAGTTGCCATACCACTGACAGAGTAGTCTTTTAAAAAATATAAGGTAGATCACATCATTATCCTGTTTCAAATCTGATTGCTCCCTGTTCTTGGCATGAAATTTGTCCTTCATTAGGGTCCAGTGCAGCAGGATACTTCACGCTATTCCCTTCATGCTGGCCTTCCAACCGTGAAGGTCTCGTGCTCACTTCCATGAGAAAGTCCTGATATTTATGCTGGCTGGAATGTTCTTACTTCACTACAGTAATTTTTCCTTTCTTTTTGCTTTTTGCAGAGCTGGGAATTGAACCCAGGCCCTTGCTCATGCTAACCAAGCTCTCCACCTCTGAGCTACATCCCCAGCCCTGGAACATGCTTACTTCATACTTTTGCCTGCCTGGTTCCTTCTAATGTTACCCTTTTAGAGAGGCTTTCTCTCAGATTATACCCAACTCCTCCCTTAGTCATCCCCGGGCCTTTACTCTTTTATTTTCTTTACAGTGCTCTACTATTTGAAATTACCTTGTTTGTTTATGCATTTACTTGTTTATTATCTCTTTCTCAAACTAGAAGGTAGGGGCCTTATCTGTTCTGTTCACTGCTGTGTCTAGAGGATGATAATATATTTAATCAGTTGAATTGGAAGCTGGCCACAAAGCTGGGGCAGAGTCCTATAGGCTTCCTGCTGTGCTGAATCATAAGTACATTTAGGGTATGTATTGAGTTGGGGTACCCCTAGGAAAACACAAGGATGGCCAGTGTGGATGGGGTGTGTGCTGGGGTCAGCAGGTATTTGCCAACTGGTGTGGAACTATTTCAGTACTTGAACACTGTTATGGTTTAGATATGAAGTGTCCCCCAAAGGCTTATGCATTAAGAACTTGCTCTAAAGCTGCAATATTTGGGATCAGGGTTTGGGAGGACTGGATCATAAGGTGAATGGATCATAAGGGCTCTGATCTTATCAGTGGATTCATCTATTCATAGATCCATAATTGAATGACTAACAGGAGATGAAGGAAACTCTGGAAGGTGAAACCTTGTTGGAGGGAGCAGCTCCTTGGGGACATTTCCTTGAGGACTATATCATCTCCCTGGCCCCTTCCCTTCCTCTCTTTCTCCTGTTTCCTGGCTACCATGAGGTGAGCAGTTTTGTTCTGCCACACCCTCCCAGCCATGATGCTCTGCTTCACCTTAAGCCCGAAGTAATGGACCTGGCTGACCTTGGCCTGAAACCTCTGAAAATGAGAGCCAAAGTAAATCTTCCTAAGTTGAGTTTCTCAGGTATTTTGTTACAGTGATTAAAAGTTAATACATACACTGAGTATCCCATCCTGTGCCAGGTGCATAGTAGATGCTCTGTAAATATCTGCCAAATAAGCAAATGATGCGGTGATGAAATAGGAAAGAAACAAGGTAATTCATGGGCAACTCCTGAAAATGATCTAGTTGGATATAAAGTGGTATCTCCAAACTCTTAAGATGATGACTGAGCCACTTGTGGTCTCTAAAGATATAGAATCAAAGAAAATTTTTAAAAACAAGCATTTATTTTTCCAAAATTGCAATTATGGTAAAATACATATATCATAAACCTTACTATCTGAACTATTTTTAATATGTGATTGTTTAGCTTAGAAAGTTAAGGTCAGTGCTGTTAAGTATTTTCATATTGTGTGCACCTATCACTTCCTCTTGCTTTTGAGTGTGACATCTTGTGGTGAACATGGTGCACCCACAGAGTCAGGACTTTGCATGTGGTTTCTTAGTTGGAGGATAGCTTCAGGTATGCCACAGAAGATTCTGTGTTTCTATTTCCTTATCTCTAAATGGGTAGAGCCTTTCTAATCTCTTCTCTCAAAGAGTTATAAGCATCAAAAAGAGATTGAGGCCAACCTGAGCAATTTAGCAAGACCCTGTCTCACAATAAAATAAAAAGGGCTGGGGATGTGGCTTAATAGAGGAGCTACAGAGAAGGACACTGAGTATGGGGTTGCTGGAGTGGTGTGGCCAGTGGGGGAATCTCAGTACTACTTAACAATGGTAGGTTTCCTTGTCTCTTTACTTCCTAAGCTGTGATATTGTGCTTCTCGAATTGGAGGTCTCAAGCTTTATGAAGAACTTTGCCAGAAAGATGTTCCCCTTCCAAGGCAACCCTCAGTGCAGTTGCAGTTAGGAGCTTAGATCATGATGACATCCAAAATACTCTAATGTAAGGTTTTACATACATATATATATATACATACATATATATGTATATGTATATGTATATGTATTTGTGTGTGTATATATAAATATATATTTATATACACACATATATATATTTGTTTGTTTTTGGTACCAGGGATTGAGCCCAGAGGCACTGAGCAACATCCTCAGCCCTTTTTATTTTCATTTTGAGACAGGGTCTCACTAAGTTGCTTAGGGCCTCACTATGTTGCTGAGGCTGGCCTTGAGTTTGCAACCCTCCTGTCTCAGCCTCCTGAGCACAGGTGTGCACCCCTGTGCCCTGCTCTCATATGAGTTTGAGGAAGATGCTTTTCAAATTCTAAGAATGAATGAATTAGGTACTTGCCATGTGCTTAAAGACCAAGAACCTCCCTCTGTGTTACTGTGTGGTTTTCAGTTCACAGACCTATGACACCTCAGTCAAGGAGAATTTCAATTTGGTTATAATGACTGAAGAAATGGGAAAATGGTATCTATGAGAGGCTAAATGTGATTGGTTAGCTTAGAAAACTAAGTTCAGAGTTAAAGAATCACAACTTTTTTTCAGATTTGTGGAAGATGCTTAAATAGATTGTAACCACACTGTGCTTTCCTAACTCAGTTGTTAAGTCCTTGTGTTGCTAAATGAGAGGTCTCCATTTTGTTTTACCTGAGACTAGCCTGGACCGGATGTCATGTCTGAATTGGAAAAGACAAGACTGAGCTTTGAGGACTTTCTCACCAATGTCTGTGTCTGCTTCTTATTTTGCAGACTACACGTAAGGGCTTACTAGTTATATTCCACTACTGTGTCTACTGACTACTTGCAGATACTGTTCTCCATCTGGCTTAGTGATGGGGAGCAAGGACCCTAGTACAGCCACAGGTCAGCTTTGACCCCACTTGTTAGTTTTGTACCTTGAGCAAGTTATTTCATTTGTCCAAACTTCTGTTTTTTTCCTTTTTCTTGTTGTTTTTTTTGGTATGGGGGATTGAACCCAGGGGCACTCCACCACTGAGCCACATCCCCAGCCCTATTTTGTATTTTATTTAGAGATAGGGTCTCACTGAGTTGCTTAGGGCCTTGCTCAGTTGCTGAGGCTGGATTTGAACTCGCGATCCTCCTGCCTCAGCCTCCCGAGTCACTGGGATTACAGGCGTGCGCCAACACGCCTGGTGCTCCTTTTTCATTTTTAAAATGGGATAATAATGTGCTTCTTAACAGAGTGGTGCTGAGGACTGAAGGAGCCATGTGCCCAAAGGTGATATTGATGTAGTGTTACAAGCACTTAGGGGTGCTTGGTGGCTCTGGTCAGGGAGGCTGTGTGACCTTCCCAGCCTTCTGTCTTCTAGGACTTATTATGTGCTGAGATCATAGACTGCAGCCCTGAAGATCTGCAGATCTGATTGCTGCTTCCCTCTTTTGGTCCTCTTAGCTTCCTGGCACCCTGCATTTTACACTTATATCCTTCCTTGGCTCAGCAAGGCTCAGGGTGTTGTTAATCTGATTATTGCTTAGTATAATTTATTGGAAGGTATAAATATGAGATTTTTTTCTTCCCCCTTTTAGGATTTTATTTGCATTTTTAAAGGAAGAATCTCTAAACTACATGAATTTCTCATTTGTGAGATATAGTCAGGTATTTTTTCGATCAGGAAATATTTATTTAGTTCCTAAGAACCTTGCTTAGCACTGTGGCAGGCTTCAGGGAATTTGAAAAAAGACAAAACAAAACAAAGAATGCCTCCCTTCAATTGTGGACAGATGAGCAATAAATAATTGTGAAAAGTGTGAAGGGTGCCAAGTTTCGTTAAATGTGAATTCATTCAACAAATGGTTTTTGAGTGGTTGTTCTAGGAGTTGAAGGTTACTAAAGTCAGTGAATTCCTGCTGTCTGGTGTGGGTGTATGTGGGACCAGGGGTCAAACCTGGAAAAAGGGAAGGATTAGGATGGCCATGCTTGTGGGCCAGATTGGCAAGGAAGTATCAGACAGAGGGCCCAGCATGAAGGTGAGGATGCTTTTTGGGGGGACCTGGGAATAGGGTTTAGAAGAAGATTAATTATATTTTGAATATTTATTTTGAAAAGGTGATAATGAGAAGATGAGATCTTTTATGATTAAAAAACCCTTACAAAATGGCATAAACACATTATAGAAGAGAGTAAGAAGATGCTCCTTCAATTTCATCAATCTAATCCTGAACTATTGACGTAGGTGCAATTGTAATTTAGTTTTGTGAGCTTTTTACATTTAGCCTACATATTTTGCCATTTTATCACTTAGATGACCAAGTAATATTCCATTTAGAGGTTATGCATTCTTGGTTTTTACATTTTATATTCCTTCTAAATTTTTTAATAATGTGACAAACATCTTTTTGCATTATAAATGTTTCCACACTTGATCTTAGCTGAAAGGCTGAGGAGCAATTACTACCTTTTTTAAATGGATTTTTATCCATCAGAAATGGGGTTGATAGTTTTTTTAAGACATCATTTTAAGCCTCTTGAAGTGCATTACTGTATTTAAGCCAGTTTTCACTAAATTTGGTACTATGTGGAATCTTCAGTTTTATACACCTTTGCATATGAGATATGAAGTTTTTGAAGTTTAATTGGTGAAATTTACAATTTTAGAACTTTAGTTGTTGGAAAATGTTAACTTATTGCTTTCCTAATCATTTCTTTATTAATGAGTCTTACTAACTCTCGTGGTTTTAATTATAGTCCTATTCACTTTTTAAATTCTTTGTGTTTTAAAATTTTTTCCTGTATTTGAACCATTTAAAAGTTGGAAAGCAGCTATCAGTCTTTAAAGAAAGAAGTGATTTCTTTGTGTCTAAGTCACATCAGTGTAAGAAACCACATTCATCAGTGTAAATATCTGTAAGAAATTAGGAAGTCCATAGACCCTAAGTTCTATTACTCATCAAAATGTCATTAGTAAGTTCTTCTGTATGTGTACCTGAATACAAATGTGTTTAACTGGAATTTCAGATAATGGATATATTGATTATTCAGCACTAAGCTGTCTTTTGACTATATCCAGAAAATTATATTCAGAACAATATTAGTTAAAAGTGGTTAGAGTATGCACATGTTTACATCAGTGGAAAGAGAGTCTACCTGGCCAATAAACTGTGCACTGTTTCTTATTTTTATTATTTGGACCAAATGTGTTAGTTTCCTGAATCTCTAGCTCACAATTCATCTGTAAATTGTGGTTTGAGAGCTACTTCACATTGTCATTAGAAAACTGTAAATTAAACAAATGTCATGTAAAATATAGGTAAAAATATCAAGAAAAACGTTGGTTCAAAATAATAATGGCATTTACTTTACATATTTATTAAAATAGTAATACGGCAGATGTCAGCTGTGAGTGTTCTGTTATCTGCTGTGGCTTTTGGTTAGTCTAACGGATAGCATCATGCTTCTGCTTACTGAAATTCATAGAGAGGAAGGGAGGGGTGGCACATGCTGGGGCAGGGCAATTTCCTGTTTGCAGTTCCTTCCTTTTATAGATTGATAGGCAAGAACCCCTTTGTGATATTGTCTGTAAGTGGTCCAGACAGTCTTTTATTCCTGTAGGCTTATATTTTTTGGTGGCTTTAAACAGGTCAGGCTCCCTGAAATTATACAACATTTTAATTTCAGACTACTTGAGATTGGGAGCTCTGCTAGTTTTCCAATGCCATCGTAGCCAACTCTTCCTGCCATTTAACTGTGGGCTGGAAAAATTAGCCATTTGCTTTTCATTTGTGGAAGGTTTGTTTCTCAAACTGCATTTATCTTTTCTGTTCCTTTTCCTTTTCTTCTGTTGGCATCTTGATAACAAGATTAAATAAGTTCTCAAATTTATATACACTTGCACAGCTACATACCCACACATGCATTAAGAACTATTTATTTACTATTGACACATTGTGTGTGCTTATAGTAATTCACTCACACATTTATGAAAGTTGATAGCCTTGGAATGACATGCACTTTTTATGTGAAAAAGCTGTGTCCATTTGTTTCATTTAATACCAAATTGAGAGGGTATACTTTTTTAGTGCTTGAAATTACTTATTCTCTTGTTTATTTTCTCTCTTTAAGGCAAGGAACTTTGTCTTATTCTCCACCACAGCTGCAGCATTTAGAAAAGTGTCTGACACATCCCAAGTACTCTATAAGTGTTTGAAGAACAAATAACTAAATGTTTAATGGATAAATAAGTCTTAGTTGATTATCTTCCACAGTTTTATAAGTTTAATATGGAGTAATTTAAAAGCTGAAATGCTTGAAGATAAATTATGAAGTCAGTACTAATTGTAAAAATAACAGAATCATAGTGTTTTGAGCCATTACTTTTTTAGAAGTTACTGAGTAAA
>JAJEJO010004207.1:201776-218110 GCA_020662805.1 Glaucomys volans
TAGGCTCACAGATTCTCTGCAGAGCTACAGCATTCCTAATCAAGGAGATAGTTACTATAATATACACAGAAATTGGAGATAATGTTTCCCAGTTTCATGCAAAATGAAGTTATTGACTGAATGTATTTGATCATGTTTATTCTTTTGTTTAGTTTACAAATAAAATTATGTGAATTAAATAAAATAGACTGACTTTGGTGGAACCACTGAAATATCTCCACAGGAAACTCAGTAGGAAGAACCCTGCTCCAGTTTTGCTTTCTTATGTTTCAATTGGCAAATTTGTTCAAGGTCAAATCCAGTTATTGATGAGAAAGAGTAGAATCCAGATCCCAGGTTCACAGTTGGGAGTGTCATCCAGAAAAAGCACATAACTGAGCAAGGACAATCTTGGAATAATACTCTGCGTTCAAACCATTATAGTCTGCAGAAGATTAAAAATAGAATGTAGCGTGGAAGGGTTGACCCTTCCAGTACTGTGGTGTTTCAAATACTCTAGTGACACAGTTTCTTTTCCATCTGAGCTTTGATTCTGGCTAGTGGGGCTCACACCCGATATCACCCGGGTGCAATGGCAGCTCTTTTCATGTTTGTTTTGGGGATGTTGGTAGACGTCTTAGGGTAGGTCTGTGTATAAGGAGTGATGGGGAAGTAGGAGAATCAAGGAATGCCATGGAGTAGTTTGGGCCAGTAGTATCTCAGGATAACGTTTTCCAAGATTTTTTCCCCTTATAATCTACCTTGGGAAACATTTTACACCACAGCTTTACATTCATGCCCCTTTCCCATGCATGATTAAAACAAAAGATTATGAGACAATTTTTACTTTACAGTGTGTGAAGCATACTCATAATTTATATGTTCTATTTATTTTTAAGATTGTCTTTATCCATTAAATTAATTTAGCCACTCACTAATGGATTATGAACTGCAGTTTACAAAACATAGCCATTGGAGAATTTACTTGCTGTGCTTAGATCTAAAAGGTATTTAAATGATTTTTTTTTTTTTGCATTGATTTTGGTACAGAATACTCAGGCAATTGTGTGACCCATGTAGGTTAGTTTATAATTAATGTGAATAGCTTAAGAAAAACTGAAAGTGTTCTGAACTCCTCTGAGGTTCCTACCTCCAAACATCAAAATAGCTCCCAATGGTTTTTATTCAGTTGATACTTGATTTTAAGGGTTCAAACAGTAGTATTTATCTTTTCATATCTCACTCTCATTTGAATCACTATGCTACACTAAAACTCTCATTGCTTTTCTCATCTTCCTGGCAGCCCCAAAATGTGCATTTATTCAGTTGGGGACAGTATTGAATTTTTAGATGAGAAACGCGTGTATACGGGTTAGCACCTGGGGTCCCTGAGGAGCCAGCCTGAGCCCGACTTACTGGGTCTTTTGTGTTAGTGCCTCACAGGGCTCAGTTTCTAAGTTTGTGCTAAAAAATTACATAATGCCCTATTCACTTTACAACATCTAATCTTTTATACTTTAGGTTTATAAGTGGTTTTTGATTGCATAATTTTAGCCTATGTAAATTATACTTCAAGAAAGTTTTTCTGTTTGATATGGTGAGTAAATCATATCATTTCTCTCATTGTGGGAAGTGAACTAAATCATTAAATCCCTCCAGTGTACTTTCTGAAATTTTAAATAAAGGAGGAGCTACTGCAAATCCTGTTAAGGTTGAAAGTAGCATGTAGTGTGGAAGGGTAGAGTTGTGAACATGGGAGGCATGTGTCCAGTTATTCCTAAGATTTTTAGTGCTCAAAATATGGTTGTCATGCTAATAAACTTACCCTGTGTGTCCATGTAAACTCCTAGGCTCCCCTGTTAATGCCACTCTGTCTGAGTCATTCTTAATTTTCTTTCTCATTGCTTCTCTGCCTTTGCCTTGCTTCCCTGTGCCTATCTCCCCTGGGACCCCCATGACAAAAGCTGGTAGGGCTTTTGAATTTTCATTAAGGAAAAAGCCAGGGTTGTAGTTACAGCAAAGTTATGGTTAATAAAAGTAAATAGCAGTGCTGGGAAAGTATAACCTTGAAGAAATATTTAAGAGTTGCCGCGGTACCTCATAGAATTATTTAATAGGGAGTAACATTTGTGGTTATGGTTTCAAACTAATGAGCAGATAGGCAAGGCTTTCCATGTGAATGTACATACTGTAGGATGAATCATACTTATAATTTTTTTGAGAGTGGGTGTATGAGTCATTTAGTGGGCCTGCTTTGGGAAATTTTATTCAATTAAGAAAAGTAATCCTCCTCTCAGGTAAACTTTTCTTGGTGTTTTCTATTTGCCTATCTCACTTCTCCCCTACAGATATTCACTTTGTTACTTCCTTACTCCCTGACCCAGAACAAGACTTGATTATAGCTTTTCTCACCTTGCGTTACAATTTATTGTGCATACTATGATCCAGTACAATGAACTTGCAGTTACTTGCTTTGCAGTCTCTCCCCTACTAGAATGAGCTCCTTGAATAAAGATGACTCTAACTCATATCTGTATCCCCAGTCCCCAACATCATGCCTGTCTCTGCTGTTCTGATGAATAAAGGAATGAATGAGATAGGAAATCTCATTGGAGGGAATTTGGATTCCCAGTGGTGACTGATCTTGAATTAATAGCACGTAAGAAGTGATGCAGATGGACTCCAAGCTCAAAATCCATCATGCAGTAGTAGTCCTCTTTATCCATGATTTCACTTTTTGCAGTTCAGTTACCCCTAGTTAATTGTGGTCTGAAAATATTAAGTGAAAAATTCCAGGAATAAAACATTCATAAGCTTTAAATTGCACACCATTCTGAGTAGTGTCATGAAATTTTGTACCAGCTGACTCCATACCACCAGAGATGTGAATCATCCCTTTATTTGGTGTATACATGGTTGTATATGCTACTCTCCTGCTTGTCACTAACGAGCTGTCTTGGTTATCAGATCACTGTTGCTGTATCTCTGCGATTGTGTTTGTTCATGTAACACTTCCCTAGAAGCTTAATGTTGTGGCACAATGCCTACATAATTCACCTCAATTCACAGTCACATAGGCTTCGTACGTTACATAATCATAATAAGAAGGGTGGGTACAGTATAATATTTGGAGAGAGAGGAGGGAAAGAGAGGGAGGTGGGAGGGGCTACAGTCATATAACTTTTATTACAATATATTGTTATAATCACTCTATTTTATTGTTAGTTTTTGTTACTAACCTTATTGTGCCTAGTTTATAAAAGCAACTTTTATTATAAGTATATATAGGAAAAAACAGTGTATGCAGTGTTCAATCCTATCCATGGTTTCAGTCATCCCCTAGATATCATGAAAAGCATTCCCTATGGGTAAGAGGGGACCTCTGTACCCTTACCCCAAAGTTTTGCCCTTTGCCACTATCACCCAGGTCCTAGCTGCAGTGCTTTCAATTTGAAATAAGCTGCTTTTCAGGCATGTGAGAATGGATCCATCCTGTATGCAGAATTTAGGCATATGTTAATAGCTTTGCAGGGTGTTGTCTGTTTTAGAATTGGGATACTTAAATCCCATTAGTTTAAATATTGCAAAGTATTTGTGTTCCCTTCAGAAATGAGTGAGTTTTTGAGAAAATTCCCAGTATTTATAAGTGAGTTATAGTTTTGGCAGCAAGCTACATGTTTTATCCACAGCCAACTTTTAAGTTTGTGTTTTTTTTTCTTCCCTAGAAACACATCTGTAAAATATAATGAAAATAGCAATGAAATGGGGTTAAAATTTCAAAAGTTTCTAAAATCACTTTTTTTCCCCATCTAAAAGTGGAATGAATTAATTAAAAAAAACTTTTAGGATATTGGCATTGGACTGGTGCTATGATATAGCACATGGTTAAAAAATTAGGTATTAGATTTTGTATATGTATATTGACTGATGAAAATAGTTTACTTCTGAATTTAAGGAAGAGGAAATCAGATTTAAGTTGTTTTAAGATCTATTAACATTAACATTTTTTAGAGTTTACCAAGAATATGGGCTACAGGATTCCCTTTATTAACTCCATGTCTCCATGTTACTCCCCCCCCCCTTTTTTTTTCTTTTACAAAAGAGCATTGGTTGACCTAGACCTCAGGGTAAGTACAAAAACTTCAGGAAGCTTTTGGAAGGTCTCTGACATTTACTTTGTCCCCTGTAGCAATACAGAGGATAATTTCCCCTCTAAATAATTGTGTTAGAGGACTGGTATACAGTGATTCTTCACAGATTTTCAGAAGCAGACAGCTTAGAGAGGCTCTTCTCCTTGCCCTGCTTGCCTCCTGCTCAGTCTGTACCCTAAGACTAATTTATTTATTATTTGTTCTTTTTAGATATACATGAAGTAGAGTATATTTTGACATATTGTACATACATTATAACTTATTCTAATGAGGATCCCATTCTTGTGGTTGTCCATGATGTTGTGTTATACTGATCATGTATTCATATGTGGTGGACATAGGAGAGTTATGTCCGATATATTCTACTGTCTTTCCTATTCCTATCCCACCTCCCTTCCTTTTCATTCCTCTTGGTCTAACCAATGAACTTCCATTCTTCCCTCTCCACATATTGTCTGTTAGCATCTGCATATCAGACAGAACATTTGGCCTTTGGTTTTTTGGGTCTTTGGGCTTATTTCTCTTAGCATGTTAGTCTCCAGTTCCATCCATTTACTGGAAAATGCCATAATTTCATTCTTCTTTATGGCTATTATGGCCGACTAATATTCCATGTGTATATGTACCACACTTTCTTTATCCAATCATCTATTGAAGGGCACCTAGATTGGTTCCATAGCTTAACTATTGTGAATTGGGCTGCCATAAACATTGATGTGGCTGCATCGCTGTAGTATGCTGATTTTTAGTCCTCTGGGTATATACCAAGGAATGATAACTGTGTCAAATGGTGGTTCCATTCCAAGTTTTCTGAGGAATCTCCATACTGCTTTTCAGAGTGGTTGCACCAATTTGCAGTCCCACCAACAATGTATGAGTGTACCTTTCCCCCCACATCCAAGATTTATTGTTATTTGTACTCTTGATAATTGTCATTCTGATTGGGGTGAGATGGAATCTCAGTGTGCTTTCAATTTGCATTTCTCTAGTTGCTAGAGATGGTGAACATTTTTTTCATGTATTTGTTGACCAGTTGTATTTCTTCTTCTGTGAAGTGTCTTTTTGGTTTCTTTGCCCATTTATTGTTTGGTTTATTTTTTTGGTGTTAAGTTTTTTGAGTTCCTTATCTATATCCTGGAGATTAATGCTCTGACTGAGGTGCAGGTGGCAAAGATTTTCTCCCATTCTGTAGACTCTCTCTTCATATTCTCACAAAGAATTGCTTTGGCTATTCTGGGCCTCTTATTTTTCCAAATGAATTTTGTGATTGCTTTTTCTATTTCTATGAAGAATGTCATCCTCACTAACACTTAATAAGGAATTTCCTCAGGACCAGGAGACTCAGAATTTAAAGAATTTGTCACAGGAGTCAGAACTGGAGGGATAAGCAGTCTATATTGTTGGCATTTCTATCCTTCTCACCCTCCACCATAGCAGCCTCAGCTTACTTACACACCCATGGTCCAAGTGAACACTGTCCTGTGAAATGACCAGCACCTTTCTTCGCACCTACCACGCCTTGTCACCTCTGTGTACCCCTCCCTCCCCATGTGTGTTTTTTCCCTACTGCTTTCTTCCACCACTTTCTCCTTCTTCTCTTTTGATCATGTCTCCTATTGTCTTGTTTTTCTTTCTTCTTCCTCCTTCTTAATCAGATAACATAGAATAACAATATTATAATTGGAGTATTTCAATGGCTTGTAGCTTTCTCTGGCTTACTCAAGCTTAAAATTTAATAGTGAGTTTCCAGGTGGCTTAATCAGAAGGGGTAAGTAGAGGGCTTCTAGAGCCTTCCCCCTTTCATGAAGCTCTTCATTCATTTTAATGGGAAATTGTCTTTCTCTCTCTTCTCCTATCTGGTTCATTTGTTCATTCTTTCATTGAATAAATATTTATTGAGCATCTGTGCCAGATACTCTTCTGGTTTCTCAGTATACAGCAATGACTGAGAAAGGTAAAATTCCTGTCCTCACAGAGCTTATAATTTGCTGGAAGCAAGCAAAGAGAGTAAAGGACAGTGACAGTGGCTGATGGAGATGTGCTGGTGACTGGTTACTTCAGATTCAGGGAAAAGGCCTTTAAGGTTTTGACAGGTAAGGTGATAAAGAGGGCAAGGCAGTAGGGTGGAATGAGTGGAGCGACTGAGGAACCAAGGTGAAGCTCAGGTAGCTGGAGACAGAGTCAGAGGGTAGTGCAGGTGATGAAGGCTGAGGTCTCTGCTGGGCAGGTATGTGAGGGTGAGTTTGGATTTTATTCTCCATGACCTGGGAAGCTGTTAGGGTGGAATGACCTGATTTGCACTTAGAAAGACTTGTTAAACCTACCTTTTAGACCTCTGCTTGAAGATGTCCATGATACATTTACCTCCATGATTCAACTTTTTCTTGTGGTACTACAAAGTCTCGATGGTTTGATGATTTATTTATTTATTTTATTGGTGGTTTGATTATTTAGATGGTCTGCTTTTCCTGTTGTCCTCATTTTTATGTCCCTAAAATATAACTCAGTGCCTATAAGTTGACACTCATACAGCTGGGGCTGTAAAGGATGTTAGCAAACCTGTTGACATTCTCTTGGAATTTCATCAATAGGGTAGACCTTCCTTATATCGACCATCTCTGTCTCTCTCCTTGGTACCAGAGGTTGAACTAAGGTTCACTTTACCATTGAGTTACATTCCCAGCTCTTTTTCTTTTTCCTTTTAGAGTCTCACTAGGTTACTGAGGCTGGCCTTGAACTTGTTGTTCTCTTTTTTCAACCTGCGTTGCTGGGATTACAGGCTTGTGCCACTATTCCCAGTGGTCAACTAGGTCAACTAGGTCAACTTTCTCTCACTATTTTTTTTGAACATTCAACACAACCATTATTCAACTGTCTCTTGAAGCTAAGAGAAGCATATTTCTTTGTAGTCCTGTGATATTATTTAGTCTTTTGACTTATGTAAGGATAATACTTATAATAATGGTCCTCTACTATAATTATATTTCAGAAATATGCATAGACCAGACCTCACATTTGGTAAATTAGGATCATGGGGAGGAGAGGGTAGGATATCTTTATCTTTAAAATGGTTTTAAAGGTTTTTCTGAAGAGTACTTAGAGTTGGGACCCCCTAGACTGGGAGATTAGAGTTAAGGAATGCTCCATGAGGTCAGGAACATATTTCCGTTGTCTTTGGTTTTATCTGCGGGGCCTGGTATCAATAACTCTTTGCTGAATGAAGAAATGAATTATCTGCACATAGAACTTGGGAGAATTCTTTGCTTTTCTTCTTTTGCTTTCTCCTTCCCCTTCCTCGTTTTCCTCCCTGCTCATGAGCCTGCTGTGCAAGACTTGTTGCTGATCAAATGTACAGGTAAGAAATTGCTGACTAGGTCAAAGAGGGTTTGTTTTCTGGAAGGAGGGAGGTCTACCAACAGTAGGGAGTCAGAAGGGGAAGGAAATTCCTGATAGCTGCAGGGGGAATGCATGGACTTTATGTGTATTTGTATATATTATACCAGGTGTATGTATGCAATAGTTGTATGGTTGGGTTAAAGTGATTTATATTATACCAGGTATGTATGCAATAGGTCTGTGGTTGGGTTAAAGTGATTTATATTATACCAGGTATGTATGCAATAGGATTGTGGTTAGGTTAAAGTGATTTATATTATACCAGGTATGTATGTAATAGGACTGTGGTTGGGTTAAAGTGATTTCTATCTGAGTTGGAGTTGCTGTCACTTGTTTTAGTTCTACTGTTTGTGGAAATTAGTAAGCTAAGGTGTTTAGGGAACATGGTTACTTAAAAAAAAGTCTTTGTACATTTAAGAATGATTAATTCTGTTATCTTCTTGTAGGACAATCCTGTCAGGTGGCATTTGTTTAAACAGCTCAGGTTAATGTACAGAAAAATCGCCACAGAATCCTTTCAGCAAATACCTGGACTGCTGGATAAAGCTCTTGTTCCTCCCGTATTCTCTAAGCAACACTTCTTTTGTAAATACTAGAAGAGAACAGCCGGTTCCTTGTTTGTGTGTATTGCTGGTTTTCTGTTCTTTCTGTTCAAAGAATAGTAGCTTACAAATTACTTTGAGAATCTAGACCTGAGATTTAGTTCACGGGCTGTGTGGCTCTCAGAAGTTTGTGTAATTTCCTACCCACAAATGTATAAATACTTAAAAAATCTTAAGTAAGATAAATATATTTGAAAGCTTTTAAAAAATTTTTTAATTTTTAAAACAATTTTACCTAAAGTTCCTCAGGGCATGAACTTTTCATTCAGTAGAATGAAAACACGGGGTTGCCTGGCCTGCCTCTGTCCCTAAAGAAAGTCGCAGTTGCCCTTAGTTGCCACCGTAGGTGAGGGGATACCTAACCCGCCCTCTCTGGGGTCCATTCCTGTTCAGTAGTCTTCCTCTTCATAGGCCCAGAAAACTTTTCAACTTTCTTATTCCCTTTTTTCTCACTATCTTTCCTTAGGCCAAGAACATTTTTTTCTCTTATATTTGGTTTGCCTCCCACTGCCTTAGATTTGAGATCATTCCTAATCATAATGCCAAATATTGAGGAAATTTATGCATTTTGAAGTGGGATTGGCGATAATAAAGAATTAACCAAAACATTTGAAATAATTGAAAGTCATTGAAAGCATGTTTTTTAAATCTCATGTTTCCTCAAGTATTAGCACTGAGGGGGAGAGGATTGAAAAAGCCAACATACTTTAATTATTTTAGTTTTAGTGTGTAGTTTTAAAAATAATGTTTTCCACTCCATTTTATTTGAGATATATTATTTTGGTGTCAATATGGAGCATATCATCATTTTTGGACTATCCTAGGAAACTAATAATCTTTAAAATTTGTCTTTTGGTACAGTATCTCCAGATTTTGAAATATTAGCTCTACTAATAAGTGTTGGAACTGTAATTCAGTTGCAAGTTAAGGACTTTTCATAATGGATACAAGGTGTTTAGGGAATTTAAACGTTAACTCATGATCTATTGTAGTGGAACTGTCATGGGTGTCATAAAGTTATGGTTCTTTGCTTTTTAGACATGATTTAAAGGTGATCAAATTCAAACCTTGGTTTAAAGAACATGTTTTTCTCAAAGAAAGAACTTGATTTGAAAGGTTTTATGAAATGAAACTTATACGTTTTCCTTAAGGAAACAGTGAAACTCAGCAGCAGGAGTTTTTAACATGAAACCATTCAGTTTGAGAGTATATATTATTCAAGTGACATTCTGGAGTGAGTCCATTTTTGTGTTTTATACAGAGACTGCCTTCTGATGATGAATGATAGATGACACCTAGCCTTCTGTTTACCTACATCTTTTAACCCAGCAGCCTTCTGCTCACCTGTGTGAGATTAGGGACTCTGGTCTTCTTGAGACATTTTTTCCTTTGCTCTCTCTTTTTTTAAAAAAAATTTTTTTAGTTGTAGATGGGCACAATATCTTTATTTATTGATTGGAACTGGGGGTTGAACTCAGGGCTTTGTGAATGTGAGGCAGATACTTTGCCACTGAGCTACATCCCAGCCCTAAAGTTTGCCTGCATTTTTATTTTTTGGTGGTGCTGGGGATTGAACCCAGGGCCTTATGCATGTGAGATGAACACTCTACCAACTGAACTATGTCCCCAGTCCAATATCTTGATTTTTATGTGGTGATGAGGATTGAACCCAGTGCCTTGCGCGTGCAAGGTAAGCGCTCTATCACTGAGCTACAGCCTCAGCCCTCCTTTGCTCTCTTAATGGGTCCCCATAGACTTCTGTGTGCTGAGACCACTGGCTTGTGTGTCTTTGATTTACTTAGTGAGGAGTTGATGTGATGCAGTCAGTCAGTGATATCTTTTGAACCTGAGGTCAGCTCAGGCAGACGGAAGCCATAGTGTCACTGAGAAGGTGCTAGCAAGTGGTGTGTATTTGTTTCGTCTGTATCTGTCAGTTCTGGAAAGACATCTTTTCAGGCTTATTATGAAAATTCTAGTTCCCATCAAATTAGATGGGAAGATCCACATGGCTAATGTTGTCTGCAATTCTCCTAAATTGCCCATCAAAGAGCTCCCACTGGTGTCACGCTGATTACACCCAGGAGAGGGTGGAGAGTGTATTTCTATTCCAAATGAATTCTCAAATAGAATAAAGTCAGCTGCTTGTTATCTGTTTATCAAATCCCAACTTAAAATTAAAATGTAAAGAGATGTCACATAAGAGTATTTCAGAGCAATCATTACCTCAAACAAAAAGCTCAGTCATTTCTAGACCTCCTTTTCAGATGGATGCCAGATTAAGTATTTTTAGCATAGAAATAAGTGATGGATGAAGCTGAGGTCAGATCCTGCTTACTCCTGTAACTAACCTTGCCACCATATTTGCTGTGCAGATGCATTGTCTTATACTTTGCTGACCTCATAACTTGTGATTTATTATGGACTTGAAGGACAGGAAGAATGATTGACTATCTTTTATAGCAAGTTCAGCCAGAGTCTATAAGGGACAAGATGTATTCATTCTTATTCTGTTTTTTGTTTTTTTTTTTACTTTTTTAATATATTTTTTTTTTTAGTTGTAGATAGACACAATACCTTTGTTTTATTTATTTGTTTTTATGTGGTGCTGAGGATCAAACCCAGCACCTCACACGTACTAGGCAAGCGCTCTACCACTGAGCTATGACCCCAGCCCTCTTATCCTGTTTTAATGAAACTATTTAGCATACTTGATTGAAAATATACTACCTGGAATACAGGTTGTTTAACACATACAGTTGCAATGTATGTTTTAATTCTGATTTGTAATCAGATGAATTTGTACGTGATTGTTGAACACTGAGTATTTCTGTTATGTAAGCAGTTAGGACAAAAGTTGAATTCCTTGTATATTTCAGAAAGGTATGACTTTTCCCTATACTTTAAAATTATAAAGTTGAATGCAGATACTGTTTTCTTAGTCACTGAATATAATGGGAGGAAGTGACTAAGAAGAAAATGTTGCTAAACATAAAAATATTAAACATTTTGTTTGTGCTTGTGTATGACAATTAAGACTTAATGCCATCCTCAGGAAAAAGCAGCTTATAAATTAAATGCCTTGACATTTAAGAAGTCTGAGAACCAAGTCTTGGGAGCCAAGGAAGAGACTTTAGAAGCTTTGTTTTTCAACTTCTTTGCAGGGTTTCTTGTCTCATAGTGTATTTCCATGGACTTCTGTGGTTCTTTCTTCGCAGGTAACTGGTAATTACTTTCCACTCTGAGCTTGGTAATCTTATTCTTTTGTTCATGAAAAGTTTCAAATATGAAAAAAAATGAGTACAGTTCTAGTAATATAAGTTCTCCACTGTTTACATGTACTTTATTGCGGAGACATGGGCCACCTCAGGGATCTTCTGATATTTTGACAGTGGATTTGATAAAGCAGGGGCCTCTGGCATTTATTTTATAATTGTTGATATTAAGGCACCAAGAGACTTGGAGGCTGTTTGAAGAGGCAAAACTGAGAGTAAGATTAATGTCTGCACTTCAAATCAGAAGGTTTTACTAAAGGATGGTCTCTGTTATGATTTTGCTATATAACAATCATGAGGGACGTTTATCACCTCTTGTTTTGATGGTGTGACAGTCTTTAGGGCTCAGGTGTGAGAAATATGTAAATCCAGATTCACATGGCTATAGGTGGTGAAAAGGAGAAAAAAAATATTTGGCACCAAAGTTTATCTCCTTTCTGTGTTCCGTTGCTGTAGAAGAGCTATGTGCTGGATAGAATTCTGAGCACTTGACATGTACTGTTAATTTATTTAATCTTCCCAATAAATGGCTTTATGATGTAGTTAATTATATTCTCACTTCACACATAAGGAAATGGACACATACAGAATTAACATCATGCCACTCAGAAGTAAAACAACTGCATTTGGATCCAGGCAGTTGGACTTCAGACCTGGGTACTTAACCGTCACACTCCACCGCCTCAGTTTTGGATAGTTGACCCATGTTCTGTGACTATGTCATGGTTCTTCTCACAGAAGTGCCCTGTGCCCCACCCCCAATTTGAGCCATCACTTTTGAGTGTATGCTGTGTGTCTGGCACAGTGTTGAGTCCTGCATATCTAGAGGAGATGGGTTTAGCCTGGAGAGACAGACTAAATCAAATAGCCATAGAAACAAATGAGTCAGAATTTGAAGAAGGGCAGAGAGCTCCGAGAACATAGTGCAGGGACCAATCTCATGTTGCCAAAGAAGGCTGCCTGCGTTACAGCTCTGGCTTCCTGGTGGGGCTGCCCACGGAAGGGGAAGAGGTAACCATCTAAATGCTACCATGATACAGGGCAGGCCCAGGTCTAGTCTGGTCACTTCAAGGCCCATTCCCAGCCTCCTTTAGAGCCCTTGCTGCCAATGTCTTTAAGCTCCTTAATGAGGCTGCGAACTCTCCCTGTGTCCTATTATGTGTCCAGGTTCCTGTGCAAATAAACATTAAGTAAATCAAATCCATGTTGATTAAATTACAGTCGTCTCTGGCGATTTGTGTTCTGTTCTATTTCTTCTTGAATGCCTGTTGTCAGGTATTGGGAATGGCCAAGTGTAGCTTTAAAATGGACACAAGAGGGAGGGTGAGTATCTGGATCAGGACTATGTCTTAACTCTATAAATATGTCTTATAAGCAAATACAAATCAGTGAGCTAGAACTTTCATTTTTCTTCAGTCTTTTATTGTTTTCTGTTTTAGCACAGATCACTGCAGAATTGACTCTACCTCCTCTGATGTTCTCACACAACTGGACTCACAAAGTTAATTTTATTAGCTCCTTGGGCAGTACTACTGAAGTAGCAGTGACACATTTAAAAAAGCCTAATTTGCTACCTATTAATTAAGCTGAATTAACCTCTGTAGTGGATGCAGTCTTAGTACTTTGTAAGTTTAAAGCACTCATTCCCAAAACATGTATTTACAGAGCATGGCTTTGACAGTAAGCCTTGAAAAGCTTATCAAGGTGGGGGGAACTTGGTTACGAATGCCAGGAGATTTTTGCTAAAGTATAAAGGACAATAATCACAGCTGAGCTGAGGCACTCATCAGGAAGTGGTTGTGATCGTCCATGAGCGGGAAAAGCAGCCTGATTCCACCCTGTTCAGCTGTGTCACCTTGAGCAGCTGATTCTCATGTGGTGCCTACACACAGTATTTGCTGTTTAACTTTCTGTTTTTATTATTGTCGTTATCATGGCTGTTATCACTCTTATGGTTGAGTGTCGTATTCTGGAATCTGAGGAGTAAGGGCAGGGTTTCTGGGTTGGAGAGGCGGTGGTATTTGAGTAGTGAACTGACTAATAAAATGAAAACAAGTGAACTAGCTAATGAAATGGGAAAAATTTGAATAGGCAGAGAGGGTAAGGAGAGTGTTTGGAGAAGAAGGCCTCAGATGCCAAAGGTATCAAGTGTGTTTAGGGAATGGTGACGAGTCCAGGCTAGCAGCAAGGTTCATTTAAGGAAAAATAACAAACTCACCTGGAAAGGTAGACTGGGTGATGACTTGGTGAAGGGCTGGTGGTCTGGGCTGGGCTTTTGAGTAGGATTGAGACTTGCAGACCTCCTCTGGAATTTTATTCTCCGCTGGTATCCTCAGGGAATTAGTTCCAGCCCCAACCCCATATCAAATGAAATCTTTGGATGCTCTTGTCTCATATGTAAAATGGTGTAGTATTTGCATATATCCTAGAAACATCCTCTTGTATACCATAAATCATCTCTAAATTACTTATAATGCTTCAGGTAATGTAAATGCTATGTAAATAGTTTTAATTTTTTTTTTAACTGTTGTTTCTGTTTGAATAGATCTACAGTTGGTTGAATCCTAGAATGTGGCACAGGAGGATGCAGAGGGAGAGCTGACTGTACTGGAGTGGGAAGGGGGAGAAGGCAGAGACTGGTGTTAGTCCTTGAGTCTGGAGATAAGAGTTTGAAATAAAGAGTGGATGATCATGAAAGAAAGGCCAGGTGGAGGTTCACCCTGGGGCTCATCAAACCTATGAGTCAGGGCCTTTACTAGTTCAGGCCCTCTCCCAAGGTCTTTGGAGGGTCCAGTGGTGGCATTTTTGTGAAAAATGAAATCATATTTGTATCCTCCTTCTCTCCCCAAATAGTATGTTTCAGGACCCCTAACTTGGATCTCCTCCATCGTTGAAAGAGACTGAGGAGAGAGAACCCATCATTTGGGTATTGATTTGATATGTGTAACACAGTGAAGGAGAGGCTGGAGTCAAAGATGAGGTTTGAAAGTGTGGGTCTGGCTGATTGGGAGGAATTACAGATGGGAAAGGGGGTTTCAGGCTGAGTGCACTATGCTGTTTCAAACAGGGAAAGAAATGGTTTCTTCTTGTGTTTGCCCTCTCCATCCTCAAGTGCCATTTTGAAAGTATGATGATTTTAAGTTATGTGGGCTGGGGACGGGGGATAAACATGAATGCTGATTAATAGACAAGAGCCCAAGGTACATGTCATAGTGACATCTTGGTAACGTTCACTTTAAGTATTCTGTGAGTGCCAAACCTACTCTGAAAGTTTTAAAAAAAGACCCTCGTTTTGGAGCATCTTCTATATTTTGAAAGTCTTAGTTCTTCAAGATTTCAAACTGTAATATCTGTTTTCTGGAAACCTCCATTTGGAAAAACTTTACTTGACTCAGAAATGGTTAGAATGCTAATTTTAGGCTCTCTCATGGATATTCCAGTGGCAGTACCTAACTGGGAAGAGCTGTTCTGAGCATTTATTTCCTCTTTTTAGAACAAATATAATATTAAACAAATAACAGGAAATCAACTGTGAAAATAAGAATACTCACTCAGAAAGCCAAGTTGGATCCTTAAGAGTATTTTTATTTTCCAAATCACAAAATATAAATACAATTAACAACGGATGGGAGAAAGTTTCTTTTTAAAATACATTTAAGGTATCAGCATATGTGTGCATGTGTGTGTGTGTGTGTGTTTCAGTTTGCTATAAACTTTTTTTTTTTTTTGAAATAATAGCAACTTAAAAAAAAGTTAAAAGCAGGGTAAAGTTTGAGGCAAATGTCCCTAGGGAAAGACCATTAGTTAATTCATGACTTGAGTCTGATTTCGACTTCTATATTAAGGCATTTGTATAGATTGTTGTTTTAAGAATCACTGCTTGCAGATCAGTGAGATTAAATGAGCTAAATAAAGAAATATAGTTGTCAATTCCAAGATGCCTCTGGAAACATATTATTTTTTATAGGATTTAAGGATTTAGTGACCATAGGATTTAGTTTTTAAAAAAATGATTTAGAATTGCCAGGCATGGTGGCACATACCTGTAATCCCAGTGACTTGGGAGGCTGAGAAAGAAGGATCATGAATTCAAAGCCAGCCTCAGCAACCCAGTGAGAACCTCTCTCTAAATAAAATACAAAAGTACAAAAAAAAAGGGGGAGGGTGGGGCACTGGGGATGTGGAGATGTGACTCAGTGACTAAGTCCCCTTGAGTTCATCCTTGGTATAAGGTTTATTTTTTAAAGTGGGAAAAAAATGATTTAGATGTATTTGTAGATAAATAAATGATAGGAGGATTTTATTTAACTTGACAAGTTGGTCTGGTATTCCTTTATAAATTTAGTACGACCTTGATATTCGATGTTTTTTTGTCATGGTGTGATATATATACAAACATTTAAAATTTTAAGTGTTATGTATTTGAATATTCATTTATGTGTCGATTGAGTGGTGGGTTTTCCACTTATTGCAATGATATCAAACACTTCATTAAATTGATTAAGTTAAAGAGTATGCCTCTTTAGCAGAGATGGTAGTACATGGTGGTATAGGTGACAGAAGCTGGCAAAGTTAATGCATGATTAACTGAAGTTTGGGCAACATTAACTTATTGGTAAACAATATAAATTATGGTGGCTGTAGTACTGTAATTTTTCTTAATGTTGTTAATAAAAACTTCATATCATTTGATGATGTGTGTTAGAATCCTGGCTCTTTAAGACATGAGTTATTTGCCTCCTTGGTACCCACAGTGAAGTCTGTTAAAAAGAAAAAAAAATCACTTTAATTGGCTGACTCATGTTTAGTCAAAAATAAGAATGTACATGTTAAATGTTATTTTATTGAGGAGGTTTCTAGGTTTTCCTGACAAGGGTAGGGAGATGTTATAAAAGTGATGCATGCACTGCCCACTAACTCGGTGTGGCAGACCA
>JAJEJO010004207.1:218210-266919 GCA_020662805.1 Glaucomys volans
AGCACTAGCTGTGCAGGTAGCTTTTGTCAAGTTGTATTGATCAAAAGTTTAGAAAAATTCTTCTCATTGGATTTGTTTTTGTTTTTATTTTGTGGTACTGGAGATTAAACCCATGGGCACTCTCCCACTAGCTAGATCCTCAACCCTTTTTAATTTTTATTTGGAAACAGTCTTGCCAAGTTGCCCAGGCTGGATTTGAATTTGTGATTTCTCCTGCTTCAGCCTCTCCAGTCTCTGGGGTTACAAGTGTGTGCCACCATGCCTGGCTCTCCCCCTGGGTTTATATATACTAAGAGCTCGTGAGAGGAGTAGACAGTCTGATACAATTTCCCCCTAGAAGCAGAAAAAGAAAAATCAGAATATTTGGAAGATACTTTGAAATTAATTTTATTCAGGAAATATTTTTAGAAATATTTAGATTATCTAGTGACAACTTTTTAAGCATTAAATATAGATCTTGTTTTAGAAAAGGTACATTTAGCATTTCATAGCTGATTATTTTGCATTAAAAACCAAATTTGAACACATCTGTACAAAATATAGTGATAGAGAATACAAAAGAGAAAGTTTCCTTTTCTACCTCTAATGCTTCCCTAGTCTTATTTCTCAGAGGCAACAGTTAGCAGTTTGAAGTCACATAATTTTAAAAATCAAGTGTAGTATTTAAGAACTTGGAAGAGTTCATATTTTTTTTTTGAATTTTGAATTTGAACACATATGTGTTCAAATTCTAACCCCATCATAGAGCAGCAGTGCAAGTTTGGAATGGTAAACCTTTCTGAGCCCCAGATTCCCTGAATCTTATGTTACTTTCCTTTTGAGCTTTAATCAGGCCTGTGTTCTCGTTCTCTCTCTTTCTCTCTCTCTCTCTCACTCTCTCTCCCCTAGAAGAGCTGGTGTAGGAATACATGCCATATTCTCTCCTGCAAAAATGGGAGTCTGTATTTTAGCATGCATTTATTCAGTAATGCACTTGTGTATTAGGAAAACATTTTCCCACTCTCTCTAAGTACCTGCATTCAGGCTCTAAAAGGTCAGCCTGTAACAGATGCCCCGGGAATCTTCCTGGAATTTAGATGGGCTCCGTTGGGTTTCACTTTGCACTTATTAATAATTTAGCACCGGGATAAAAATAAAAACAAAGGCTCTCATCTTACAGTGTGAGAACATGGGTCATGTGTGCTAAGTCATGCAGGTAAGATGAGGAGCAAAGCCCTGTGGGGTAACCAGTCTAAGGAAGAAGCATTTCATGTGGACCAGTGACTGCAGAACCTGTGGAACCACCGGCCTCAAAATTAAAGGGAATTAACATAATTGCTCCTGAGGAGGGAAATGTATTTTCACTTTTCAAAGGTTGATGTATAAGCTTTAATTATCTAATCCAAACACAGAAGGCTTTCTACAAGCAGCTTTCCCTTTTAACAGCCTAGGCAACTTTCAAATGCTGTAGCACTGCCTTACGACCAACACTGTTACATAACCTACCCATTAGGGTGCAGTGAAATTATGTTGTAACATTGGTTACTGCAAATGGTCTTTAGAGCTAGGGTTGATTTAAATGGATTTATAATTATTTGAGCAGGAACCAGAGTCGTGATTCTCTATTTGTAGAATCTGTGCCTCTTGTCTAGACCAGTACTTTTAAAGTTAATTCATTTTCACTGCTGTTTTTGTTTCACCCTCAATTCACTTAGGTTGGTATATGTTCTATCAGACCTTCTCTTTATTTGCCAAATGAATATGGGTCCTTGTTATTAAAGTTAGATGTACTTTTTTTAATCATTTATTTTAATTTTCTTTAGAGAATTCAGAATTAGAGTGTTTCCTAGTCCTGAAATTATTAACAAGCAAATATATGTGATATATTGCTAGTGGAATAGCTTAAAGCTCAAAGAAGCTTTGAAAGTACAGAGAAAAACCCTACTTTTTAAGAACTGGGCCCCTGCCATTCTTGTAATTGAAATGCATACTGTTTTGAGGTTGGGACATATTAAGGAAATAATGCCATTAATTCTAGGTAGAGAGCATTGGGGAATTAAATTCAAACTATAGATGAAAAGGACCTTTGCTCTTGGCCCCAAATTAAAATGTTAAATTGCACTTGGAATAAAACCAAATCCCACCGTGGTTTGTAGTGCTTTTTACATTCTGGTGATTGCTTGGTTCCCCCTATCCCCGCCCCCTGCCCCCTTCCTCCTTTTTTCTTCCTCCTTCTCCCTATCCTCCCTCTCAGCTCACAAGCTCTTTCCCACCTCTACCAGCTTTGTCTTTCCCACTGCCTGGAAGATCCTTGCTCCTATCCTTAAGGCTTCCCACAGGAGCCCCTCCAGAGCCTTTCTTAGTGCCACACAGAGACCTCTCCTGACTGTCAAACCTCAACCAGCTCCTTTCTGTTCTCTCTCCAGAAACCTGCTTGCTTCTAAATAAAAACTTGGACTGTTTTTATTTTTGTAAATTATTGTCTTTGCTCTACAATAATAAATTCTATTAGTGGAGGAACCAGTGACTGGTACAGTACCTGGCATACAGGCGGTGCGTCAACTGAGTGGAGGTTCTTTATTAGTTGTAAGAGCTCCTTTTTGTTCCTGTCTTTGTTTAAGATTAATTTTTCATGCTGTGTGGAAGGATGAAGCATTCCTGGTATAAAGGGCCAAGCCACTAAGATTTCAAACACTATTACTAAATACCATCCCCCACCATTTTTTTGTGATTTTATTGAACATTTAGAGAGCAACACTAGCTTTCCTCAGAGCAGGCAAGAGAACTCAGTAGATGTTTTATGGGTACTATGCTCACTGTGAGATGTCTTTCAAAATTCATCAATCACTGAGTTAGCTCATGACATATCTTCTATAACAGACCAGGGGCCTGTGTTTGTCATTGTTGAGCACACGGTGTAACAGCGGAGGTGTGGGTGTCCCTGCTGTTGTTCTAGGTGTGCAGTAGTGAACTGCCTCTTCCAGAATCTGCTCTCTGCGAAAGGTCATTAATACTAACAAGTGGGAATTTTAAATGCATCTCATAAGAGGACAGATTAGATACCTTTTCATATTTGTATTCTATTCAGATTAATACTTTGTGTTTTTTCCTATCCATTGAATATGATAAAGATATACAAAATACACATCTGGGTGGTCCATGTCACATCTCAAAATAATTAATTTTCTGATCCATTAAAAAAATACAGCTGGGTGTAGTGGCATATGCCTATAATCCCATGGGTTGAGGCTAGCTTTGAACTTGTGATCCTCCTACCTCAGCCTCCCAAGTTCAAAGCCAGCCTCAGCAATTTAGTAAGGCTATAAGCAACATAGCAAGACCTTGTCTCAAAATAAAAAACAGAGGTCTGGGGATGTGGCTCAGTGGTTAAGTGACCTTGGGTTCAATCCCTGTCCCAAAACAAGCAAACAAACAAAAAAACAATCTGCCCTCTGTGTCTAAGCTCTTACCCATCTTTAGGCCAAGGGTGACTGCTCAGCTTCAAGTTGAAAAGAAAACTTTGGCAGCTTGGTTGCTGTCTAAAGATCAACATCACTATGCGTTTTTACTTCGAGTGGAAGAAGTGAATTGCAAATTTGTGTGAGTAACTAGTTTTGTGCCATTCTTTGGTGATATTCTCAATGTTACTAATTCTGTGTTTTAGGTCATCTATTTAAAGAAGACACCTGAAGAAGCCTACAGAGCACTCCTGTCTGGCTCGAATCCCCCCTATCTTCCATTCAGGTATGACTACTCACAAAACTTGGCTAGACCTAACTAGAGAGCTGGCTGCTTTAGAGTTAGTTGTGGTGCTTTTAAATTGTCTAAGACTGACCAGGAAGTTGCATGGAATGAAATGAGGTGGTTGTTGTTTTGTTCCTCCCCTCTGAGGTCAGATGGTATTTTTATTTCTTTTTTGCAGATTTTTTCCCCTGTAGCTAGTAAGTATAAAATGACTTGTTCCTTTTAGGAGTTTATCATTTCTTTTTTTTTCCCCTACAACCCTTTCTGTATCCCGACAGTTTACTTGAAGCACAAAGAGTGCCTAATTTAGGAACCAATAACCATGTTGAGATTTGTTAGCTTTTAATAAGCAGCATCACTGATTCCTCCATTCTTTAATTCCATGAGCATCGATTGAGCTCTGATCCCATGTTAGGTCCTGAGGATATGGAATAAGACCCTATGGATAACTTCCAGGAGCACAGGTTTAGTGGGGACCCCAAATTCCCTTGTTTAGCACACACATGTAACTTACATCCTCAGGAGGTCTGTCTCTTGTTGCAGTGTTGAAAAAGAAAGTTATGTAAATATCACCTGAAGAAAATTAAACAAACAAAAAAATTAGGGTAAACTTGAGCTTTCTTAAAAATTCGAAGGGGACTGTGGGTGTAGCTCAGTGATAAAGTACTTGCCTGGCTCACCAGGCCCTGGGTTTAATCTCCAGCATTGATAAAAACCAAAAAAACAAATTTAATCAAAATACTACCACAACAATAATCTCAGACAGAATTGTGAATAATTTTTAATTATTTCCCCTTTTTGCCTATTTATGTATTGAAATCTATGAGCATGAGTACTGCTTATTATTGTTTCTGTTATCATAATGAGGTATATTTGGGACACCTGAGGAGGCTTCTGTGTTCTCTCTCTTCCCACTACCTGTCCATGCTGAGGGGTAGGCTTCAGCGAGGACATGTAAAGTGCCCTTGGTAAACATTTGAGAGAATAAGAAGCAGTCTTGTGAGGTCCAGGAGATTCCCACCATTTTCTGAGACTGTAGGAGAACATGGGAGGGACACAATGGGGTCTGAAGGCTGGGAGGAGGCACCCAGGAGGCAAGGCTCGAGCGCTGTAGGAAGGTCAAGGGTGGTTCACTGAGAGGAACAACCCTCCAGCCATTGGGAGGATGAGTCCCTAGCCATTGAGGGGCAGAGAAAAAGTGACAGCTTATGTATGGGAGAGAGTATTAAGGAAGCTTAGAGGTTTTTACTCCTGTAATTTGAAGGCACTTTGTGAAATACAATTCTATTTTGTCAGAAAAGAAAATAATGATACTTGTTTGATTTTTATCAAATTTTAGCTGTATTATTTCTTTTCTATTTCATATATTTCTGCTTCCTGCTACATAATTTGAAAATAATTTGTTATTCTAGCTTCTTTCGGACATAAGTACTTTAAGTTATAAATGTTCATCTGAGTACTGTTTTATCTCAGAGATCCTGATATTTTAAGCCTTTATTATCATTTAGTTCAAAACACTTTTTATTTACTTTTCTTGTGCTTTCTTCCTTGACCTATGAGATATTTGTAAGTGTGTCATTTAATTTTGAAATAGTTGACATGTGGGCGTGGGGTTCTATATATTTTAAGGTGATTGATTTCTAATGGAATAACTCATGCAGGAAACACAGACTGCATGATTTCAAATTTTAAAAAGGAATAGAAATGCTTTTTATATTGATTGTATTGGTTATACACATATGAAGACTATCAGATTGCATACTTCAAATATGTGCATTTTTTTGTACTTCCATTTTACCTCAATAAAGCTAAGGGAAAAAAGAGAAAAAGAGAAAATAATGATAATAATTCTATTTCAGTTCTAAGCAGAGTGGTTAAGAATATATGCTTTGGGGCAGGGATGGTGGGTTTGAAGCTTCATTTTACTTCTTAGTATTTATAGTAAGAGTAAGCAGGGTGTTTAACCACTGAACTATATCCCTAGTCCTCTTTATTTTTCATTTTGAGACAGGGTCTTGCTAAGTTGTAGAGACTGGCCTCAATCTTATGATCCTCCTGCCTCAGCCTCCCAAGTTGCTGTGATTACAGGCACCACACCTGACTATTGTTTAAAATTGTTTAAAATTGGTGACTTTTGAAGGGTTGTTGAAGGTGTGGTTGGTATGTTCAGATGTACTCTCACTGCAATGCCTATGTACCCATTTATGCTATATATTTTAATCTTTTTGATAAAGGCTATCATTAATTTAAATAATGCTCTTCTTCAAGATTTATTCATTTCTCAGATATTTATTTGAGAAGTCACTTCTGTAAAGCCTTTCCTCATTTATTTGAAGAAGCTTGGCAGATCCTTTACCTATAATTCTCTATTACATTTTTTGTATTATAATGTTACATACAACATTAAAGCCTACATTCTGTATCATAATTATTTGCTTGCATGGCTGACTCTTCTCTCAACAGCTGGAATTGAGTTCTTTTGCATTTGTGTCCAAAGGGAATAAGTACATTAATTTCTTCTACTGCCAGCCACTATGATAATCCTATGGGTCTAGATGGTTAGGGTACCTTGATACCTACTGCAGGGAACTCTGTGTAGTTCATAGAAAGTATGGGTATGTAAAACAATTACAGGGCTTAACTAGGGTTAGGAGATAGGTGTTATGGGAATACTGAAAATGAAGGTGTAGCTTTGGAACTGGGGGTTAGGGGAGATATTAGGAGCAGGACCCACAGAATGCTTTCATGAAATGAGCATAACTGTCCAAGTGCTGATTTGGATGCTGTAGCTTTTTGTTCATGTGGCATTGGCTTTTAAAAAAATAATGGTACACTAGGTAGAATACTAAGTAATGTGAAGTTTGCAGTATAGGTACATTATTATAACCAAAAACATGATCTGACTTTTTTCTATTTGGATTTATATTTAAAATTTTAAAATTATAGCCTTCTATTAACCTGGTTAAAAATTCACTAAAAATGAGACAAATTTAGAAAAAGATTTGTGTAGCTTTACTGACTTCTTGATTAAATTAAGTACAATTGATTATAGCAATAGTTGAATTTCTGTCTGGTTGTGACACCCAGGAGTGTTGCAGTGTTTCTGTTTGTGAGTCAGTCTTAGGGTGTTCCACTGAGTTGTAAGGTATTTGTGTCAAACTGTACTTTTCTTTTGTAGTAAGAATAGCCAGTGTGTTTATCAAGAGTGACGCTAGCTGAAAACTAGAGGGAAGGGTATTTCCATCTACTTTAATTCTTTGAGTCCACCCATCCTCAGTGTGGCTTGGCAGCTGGCCTTCAAGGAAACAAGGGGCCTTTCAGTCCTGGGGGCAGAGTCAGCAGAGTTTAAATTGGCAAGCCTGAAATGAGTCTTTTAGAGGTTCTTTCCCTTTGGTGTACTACCAAAGTTAGTGTATACGATTGCCTGAACATTCCGTAAGGTGGTATTAATTGCCCCTTCTCTAAAGTTCCACAAGACCACTGGCCCCTAGTGGAATCCCAGCCTGTTTTCATGGCAGGTAATGGCAATGGCTTTCATATCTATGCTCTTGGGTACTCTTGTGGAAGTTTAAAATTTCACAAAATGTTGAAAGTTAATCTAAGTTGCACAACTCTTCTTTGAGATCTTTTTTTTTTTCCCCTGTTTTAAAATTCATTTGACACTTACTTCTTGGTTTATTGGTTTATGTGTATCAGCTTGGCAAAGTTTTTGGTGTTGGTGATAGTTCCTGAATTTGCTTAAAATAATTTTTTTAAAGGCATACAAACTTAAAGGGGAATAAAATCATGCTAACAATAAATAATGTCCAGAGACCCAGTTTTGGAGACATATCTAGAAGGCATGGCATGAAAAACAATGACTAGGTGTGGAGGTGGCAGAGGTAGGGTGTTGTGTTAATGTCCAGTGGAATAAAGCTGGTAGAAGTTGGATGTCCTAACTCTAGTCATTAGTTTTTCTTTTTTATAATTTTGTGCAGCTATTTTTTTTTTCTTAGCTTGAAGAGGAGAATAGGATGCCTAGTTCAGTTTTTCCCAAATATAATGTTGGTGCTCAAGTTTGCACACTGGGGAAGCTTTTAAAAACTACTGATGCCTGAGTTTCACCCCCAGAAATTCTAATGTAATTGACCTGGAGTTGAGTCTGGGTATTGGAGTTTTTAAAAACTACATACATAATTCTTACATATGAATATGTGGCCAATGTAGAAAACAGATCTGTAAGATACACCATGTATCTTAAACACACACAAAACAAATTCAATGATCAAATAGGTTCAGACTGCTTCATCTTGGAGATTTATAAGTGCACTCTCATTTTAAAGATTCTGACTGGTTCCGAGTGATGAAGTAATCTTTTTATTTTTATTTAACCCATAGCTTTCCAAAGCACAGATCCCCCCACACCCCAATTTCTATTTACATCTGGCAGAGCTATAGGTTTGAAACACTGAGGCATTTTTCCTGATCCATGTTTGTAGAAACAAAAATATCTCTTGGGATCAGATCTTGGAAATAGGTGGTTTATCCCAAATAGTGGTATTTTGTCTAATGTGAACAGGAATATCCAAGTTTTTTCTCAAAGCAGATGTGAGGCCAGACCATCTTCTTTGACAGAGGATCCATGAACCTACCACTGGCAATCCTAGTATCCTTTAATGACATTTCATTAAAATGGACTCATACTGTTTGTGTTAAGGGAGGTGTCTGTTGTGTTTTGGGGATGACTCCTGGTGACACCATAGTTGCTGAGCTACATAGCTGAGTCTTAATGGGAAATCTCAAAAGCAATTATTCTAGATCTTCTGGGCATGCCAGAACTTGCAGGTCTTTTAACAAAGGCTCCAAAGGGTCAAGCACTTAGAACTTGGCATGAGGCTGATTTCTTTCTTCCAAAGCAAAGTAAACATGTGCTGGTGGATGTTATTTGTAATTATAAAATATGTCTCTTCATATAAAATATTGAACAGATATTTGTTAGTTCAAATGTGGCACTGTGATTTTTGTCAAAATATGTTTAGTAACTAACTTTGTACTTTAAAGGACAAGTTTTCCTTACCACATTTTTCTTGAGTTTCAAAAATGTGGAAACAAAATTTTATTTTATGTTTTTTAAAAGATATTCCTTTGATTCTCAACTACCTTGCTACTTCTTAGTACTAATCTTTGGGGTCCATTCTGCCCCATGGGTCTTATCTCCAACCCTGTTTGCTTTTTATTTTGAGACAGGGTCTCACTAAGTTTCTTAGGGCCTTGCTAAATTGCAGAGGCTGAGTTTGAACTTGTGATCCTCCTGTCTCAGCCTCCCAGGTTGCTGGGATTATAGGCATACTGCACCCTGGAAGCCTTTGGTTTTGATGTGTGTGGTATGATGGAAAAGAATTGACATTAGTTTTGAATAGTGAGGGTGTGCCAATTTCCTGAGTGTTGAAAATAGATGACTTATCCAGTCCAAACTGTTGAATCTATTCTCAGTGACTGGGGTTTATTTTGAGTAACTTGGATCACAGTGAAAAACAGACACTTTATCAGATTTTTTCTTGTTAAATTGGCAAATAAACACCATTCTACAGGATCTGAGAATATAAATAATTGTCAGGGTTTCTGTGACCCTTTAAATACACATGGTGGTAAGTCCCATCTATTCTCCTTTTTATCACCTAGAACAATACAGTGCATTAGTGATTTGCACTGTCAAAATTGTTTTAAGGTATTCCTACTTTTATGGTTCCAGCTTAGTGTTACTGGAGTTTCTGCGATAGGGTTAGTACAGTTAGGGTTTTAGATGCTTTATGCTGTATTACCACTGCTGCCTTAGTTGATGAAGGTAGTTGTTTTTGTTACTGTTGTTTCCATTTTGTTTTGTTTTTGTACCAGGGATTGAACTCAGGGACACTTAACTGCTGAGCTTCATCCCCAGCCCTTTTTTGTATTTTATTTAGAGACAGGGTCTCACCTTGCTAAGTTGCTGAGGCTGACTTTGCTTGATCCTCCTGCCTTAGCCTCCCGAGCTGTTGGGATTACAGGCATGTGCCACCATGCCGGACCGATAAAGGTAGTTTTGAACATGATTGCAAATGTTTACCTTTATGACAATTTAAAGACAATTTGTCGTTATTTTTATTTTTAAAGAAAAATTAATGCTGTTATGTAGGTGCCAGGTATTGATCAAAGGCTCAGAGCACATCTTTTGGTCTATTTTTCTGGTTTTATTGCTAGTTCTAGACAGATTCCAGCCTGCTGAGTTTATGTGACCTTTTAAGCCATGATTTAGAATTGAATTTTCACCTGCCTCTGTTTCTTTAAATGAGCAAAGTGGTAATGTATAGCCTGAGGTTAAATATGAGAAGCAGGAGATTCTGTACTTTGTTTTTTGTTATATACTGGTCATGGTCAGCTTTGGCCCTCTCCCATGCAACCATTTGGTTCTTTCCACTAGTTTTTATCAAATACATTTTCATTGTATACACCTAACAGTTATAAAAACTCTTTTTCTTGTGACTAGTACCTGCATACAAGGATTTTTTTCAGAGATTGAAAATTGGGGGTATATTTTAGACAGTTGTGTCACTTGGGGGGCATTGTCTAGGTCTAGTATTATTGAATATAGTCTAGCGCTGAACCATCTAGTGTGATAGTTACTAGCTAACGTGCTATTGAGCACCCGAAATCTGTCAAGTCCAATCTGAGATGGATTACAAATATTAAGTACACATTGGATTTCAAAGATTTAGTTTAAAAGAAGAATGTAAAAATACTTATAATTTTGTTGATTACATGCTTAAATGAAAATATTCTGGGCATATTGGTTTAAACAAAATATATTATTAAAATAAATTATTTCTTTTTATTTTATTTTAGTCTGGCTATAAAAAAATTATAATCACATGTGGCCCTATTTTATAACTGGCACTGTATTTCTATTGGATAGAAATGATTTGGAGCGTGTTATTGTTACTTTACATAGTTTATAGTTAAAGACTTTTTGACAGTGGCACATGCTTGTAATCCCAGCTACTTGGGAGGCTGAGTCAGGAGGATTGCAAGTTTGAGGCCAGCTTGGGCAACTTAGTGAGACCCTGTCTCAAAATAACAAACAGAAAGTTCTGGGGATATAGTTCAGTGGTAGAGCACCCCTATGTTCAATCCCTAGTATCAGAAAAAAATATATTTTTTTGAAAATAATTTTCACTTTGAAAGGTCAATAGTTCCTGGCCACTAGAGGTATTCAGCAAAGGTAAATGAAGTCCTGGTAATGATCATTTATTCATTTCTTTATTCATTCATCAACCACTACAACATAGCAACGCGCCCAACACTGCATTATTCTCTAGGCACACACTTCAGGAATTCCCAATCTTGTGGTGGGTGTGAGGATGGGATTCAGATCAGTGCTTTGAAGTTTCTTGGATGTACTTTTGAGATCTTTTTCAACCCATTGCTCTGCAAATATTTGCATATCTCCTAGTTACTTGTTATTCAGAGAATTTATGAAGAATCACGACCTGAGATGTGTAAGTCATAGTCATTACCACTACTTGTTAGTTCATTTACCATCAGTTCTTTTTTATTCTATAGTGTAGTCTCCACACATAGATACTGTGCCTCTTCTCCATTCTTCATTTCAAACAACTTCATTACCAGAAATGCTTTCTTATTGTGTAGTGTAAATATTCTTTTTCATTTCTGGTTTCATCTCTCCATTATAAACATTTACAAGGTTGCTTAATTCTGAGTGATTTCTTAGATTCTTAGATTATAAGAATAGGTATGTTGATAAAGCAGCTCAAGAAGTATAAAGTGTTTGCTGATTCTTGGGGTGCAAATATTATTCTGACTGCTGACACAGGTTCAGAAAGTTTCTGAATATTTAACAATTGACCTTGAGAGGCTATACAAGACAGCTCGAGGACACCAGTGAATCAAGCCCTTTTGTTTAGTATCTAACTGTGGTTGCTGATTTTCTTTTTTTTTTTTTAATTTAATTTTTCTTCTGCTTTTCTGCAAAGTAGATGCAAAACCATAAAATAAACAAATGGAAAATTCCAGTTGCTTCTTCTGTTCAAATATTCATTGATTTAGTTTCATATTCAACATGTATTTATTATACTTATTATAGTTATATGGATTTTAATAATTATTTAATTTGTGGTTCAGTTGACTGTTAGACCAGAAGTCACATTTAGAATTGCTGGAGTAGTTGAAAGTTAGATGGACAAGGCTGAGCTAAATTTGCATCTGGATGTCTCTAGACAGTGGTTGACTGTAACATTAGTCTTCTGTATTGGGTTTAGAGACACATGATTTATTCTGCAGCAGAGATGAATGATAGAAGCCTTGGATATTTAGGTATGACCATATCTCCTGAATGAAGGGTAGCCTTGTGTTTATGAGTTTAACAGAGTAATGCAATACATGGTCAAACTATCGTGACAAATAAGGATAAGAGTTGTAGTTTTCCTGGGCCACCAGGGGTGTGCATACTTTCCTCTCCTTTATGGGGGAGGTGGAAAAATACATGACCTCTCATTCTTCTCAGTAAATACTTGGTCCAATAAATATGAATGAATGAATGTATATATGCATGAATGAATGAAAGAAAAGCAAACCAATAGTTAAGTGAACAACTGAGAACTATAACGGCAAAAAAGCCTGTGAGAGTCGAAACTGTTTAGTGCATTGACAAAGTGATTTAAATACTCAGAGCTCTTTCTGCCTCTCTGAAGCATGGGTTATTAATAAGCCTGAGTGTTTAATACCACCTGACAAAGGCAAAGTACCTGCAGCTTCACTGCTTTTGACTTTCTTTAATTAATACTCTTTGGCAGAGAGAACAGGAGGAAATGATTTTAAATGGACAGAGGGACTTAAATGCAATGAAAGTTGTTCTTGCTTCTGAGAATTAAGGCATTAGGCTACTTAAGTTTAACAAAGTAATCATGAAATATTATAGAAAATTTTCTTGGGATGACTTCTCAAGCTCCTTTACTTAATTTAAACATTTATTTACAGACATTTATTGTCTGTTTTGTGCCAGGTGCTGAGGATCAATGGTGAATGGTAAACATATAGATCTTGCTTTCTTTGAGACTGTTGAAGAGCTAGAGGCAGAGAATCAAAATCAGCACACTAGGAAAAATTTCAGAATGTAGTTAAAGCCAAAGAAGAAGAAAAAAAACAATCTGGGAGACCTGATTTAGTCAGGGTGGGGTTGGAGAGTCAGTCCTCCCTGAGCTTGGTGGTGTTTGAGCTGAGATCTGAAGGATGGGGAAGGCAACCTAAGTGCCAAAGGGGGACTAGGAAGAACATGTGACTAGCAGAGGCAAAGGTCTTGTGGGCAGAGCCACCGGCTCCATCTGAGGAGCTTAGGGATGTTCTCCAAGATTAGGCCCAAAGAGTGAGGTGAACAGGAAGGAGGAAGCATGTGAGGCAGGTGGGACTAGCCACAGGGCCTTGTATCCCTGTTTGAACTTTACCTTGAAAGCATTGGGAACTTAGTGAAGAGTTGTAGGTGAAGGGTGACCAGATTAGATTTGCTTCTTAAAAATATCACTCTGGTTGCAGTGAAGAAAGCTGATTAGAAAGACTTAGAGTGGATATAGAAAGACAGTGGCGGTAGAGTTGGCAGGTAAAATGCATTCAATAGGTCCTTAACAGGGAAAAGCATAGTGAAGGATAGGACAAGGGGAAGACAGAAATGGGGAGGCTTCTGGAAGGGCTCCAGCCTGGGTGATTGTGGAAGTTTTATCTTTTCTATACACCGGGAGTGCTAGAGGGCCAGATAATTGTCACTGTTGGTTTCTGGGGGAGGAGGAGGGATTCAAGAGATTTTTCTTACACAATGAGTTGAAGGCACCCAAATGGAAATGTCATGTAGGTGGTAGGCTATACTGTTTTGGAGTTCTAAGACTGAGTTTGTGCTAGGGAAATGAATTTGAGGGTCATTGCAGATAGATATGTAGATGAGATTGTTTAGGGCAAATGGTTCTCCAAATGCGTTCCTTCTACCAGCAGCATCTGCACTGCCTGGAAACTTCTTAGAAATGCAAAATTTCAGGCCCTGCCTTAGACCTCTTGAGTCAGAAATTTAGAGTGGGCCCAGAAATCTGCGTTTTAAGGAACTATACAGGTGACAGTGATGCACACTGAGGTTTCAAAGCCCCTGGTTTTCAGAGCCCCTGGTCTGGGGAGAGAGACTGGAGTGAGAAGAATTTGGGCTAAAATTGCACCTAATAGAGAGGTCTGACTTCTAAGGGGTGGGTGAAGGATTTCTTTGAAAGGAGATGGGATGTAGTAATGAGGCAGAAGGAAAATCCAGGGACCAAGAGAAAAGAATATTCGAAAGAAGATACTCATTGGTGATATGTTGAGTAAGATGGTTCTTGCCAAAGGTTCCCTGGACTTAGAGTAAGTAAACCCAGAGTCCAAATAGGTCAGGGGTTGTAGGGGGCTGGGAGAAGGAGAATAAGGGGTGACTGCAAATGATCATATAGTTTCTTTTTGGGGTGATAAAAGTGTTTTGGAATTAATGGTGATAGGGTTGTAAAACATTCCGAGTATACTAAATCCCACCAAACTTGTGCATTTTAAGGAGGAAGGTAATTCTTTAAAGGTGTCTTCTTTTGTTTGTTTATTAATTAATTCTCTTTGGCAGTGTTGGGGATTGAACTCAGGGTCTTGAGCGTACAGGAGAAGTGCTCTACCATCGAGTCATACCCCTATCTCCCCCTGGAGATGTCTTCTTTTAAAAAGGGGGCCAAAAAAAGGTGGTAGCTGAAGCAAAATGTGGAGTCAACAGCGTTTGGGACAACTTGTTCTTTTTAAAAAGCGGTAGAGACCCAAAAATGTTTAAATTCTGTTGGGAAGGATCCAGGAGAGAGAGATGGACAGGAAAGAGAATACTGATAGTGTTAAATAATGGTATAATCTCAGCATAGGAAAGAACTTTTGAGGTTAATAGAGCCAATTGTTTTCCCAACCCCTGAGATCCATTTCATGTTATAACACAGATGAGAAAAATTCCTCCTCAAGTTTGAACATTGTGTGGGGCAGGTATTATAAATTTGTTCTTTAATATTTTGATAACCTTTTTAAAATTGGTTTTCCATTAATATTATATGTTTTATTCATTTAAAAACATTAGACCATTAAAAAATGGGTCCATGGTCCATCACATCTGCAGAGGTCCATGGCACCCAGTTCTGAATCCTTGCTCCAAAGAGATAAGTATTTGCAAAGGAATATGTAATTGTTTTTATAAACTAGTATTTTATCTTAGATCTCCAGCTACTCCTTTGTTTGGTATCAGTCATTAAAATTTGCTTCTTAGCATGTGATTTACAGCTTTTATATTGCTTCTTAGCATGTGATATATAAGAGTTGAAAAGACATTTTGTTTTCACTGAAATAAGGTCAGATGGTATTTAAAAACAATAACAAAACAACAAAACTCCTCTTGAAGTCAAATTTAAATATCTGAACTGACCCTTCCTATGTACATATGTGACTTTTGAAGTTTCAGAATTTAAGCAACATTTCTGTTAACCTTGGCTAACTCACTAGACTTGTATTAGGCTATCAGGATGCTGAAACTCAGAAAATGATGGAGTTACATTTTAATTCATGGCTTAGCAGCCACAGGTTCAAGGTACCTTGGGTGGCTGGTGATATAAAGCTTTGTTTTAGGTTAATTATGTGTAAAAGCCCTTAAAGATTGGGTTTTCCCTGTGGAACATTTTCTGGCTCCCTCCCAGATGCTGTCCTTGGGCTGTTGTTAGGGGCCTTGACTTTGTCAGGGCAGGTGCCTGACAGTGGCTCTCTTCTTGGGTCAGCAGTGGGGGCTGGGCAGAGACCAAGAGACTTGAGGTCGAGTTTCTTGCCTCAGACACCTTGGAACATTGCTGGTGTTAAAGCTTCAGTGCCAGTTCTTGTTTAACTGACCTGAACTTGATACTTCAGTTTTATGTTGCCTGAAGTAGATCTGCTGAGTTGCTCTAAAAACTTAAATAAAGCATGAAGCCCTCAATTTTTGGTACAGTAGGTTCCCACTCTTGATAGAACACATCAAGGTGCATAAGTACCCCTCAGGGACCCCAGGAGATTGTTGGGAAGTGTGACTGCATTTTCTTCAACCCTTGATGCTCCCTGCAGGGAGGAGATGACTTCCAATCCATGAAAGTAACTCCTAGGTTCTGTTGACCTACATACACTATTCCTTTTACCTTTCTATTGCTGTGTTTATCACACTCCTGACAGAAAATTGGTCTCCTGCCAGAAGGCCTATTGTAATGATTAATGTTTTACTTAATGAAACAGCTCAATTCACTGTTAATAAGAGTGTTAATAATATTTAAATGTTTTCTTTGTGCCTGGCCCTATATGAAGGACCTTACCTACTTTTTTATGTAATCTGATGTCAATCCTATGAATGCTAGCTGCTGTCACTAACTTTGCTTCACAGATGAAAAAAACAGGACTCCCAGAGGTACAGTAACTTGCTCAAGTTCCTACCCAGTACTTGGGCAGAGTGGGAATTTGAACCAAAGCAATCTGACTCTGGAGCTCAGACTTGAATCTACTTTCTTATTAATTCTGCCTGTTGAATTAGAGCAATTTCAGAAGTGCTTTAGCGAAGCTGCAGGAGTAGTTAACTAGTAGGTTCTGACATGCTGCATAAGTTTGCCATGTTGACAGTATGAAGCTGAGCAAACGTAACTCAGGCTGACTTAGGTATATTTTATTTGAAAATTCTGAATGCAGGTTTTTAATGTTGTTTGTTTATGTTTATAGGGATGCTTCCTTTGGAAATTGCACTTACAATCTCACCATCCTTGACTGTTTACAGGGAATCAGAAAGGTAATAATTTTTCTTGCTGTAGTTGGTACAATAGTTTAAAGAAACAGAAAAGGAATAATTCCAATACCTTTGTTTGCCATTGGAGAAGAGAGGGAAGCTATTGAGCCAAAAGGTTGTCACTTCCTGAATGATTGATTTGTAAAGTACAGCTGGCCCTCAGTATATGTGGGTTTCTCCTTGATGATTTAACCAACCTCAGATGGAAAATATTTGGGGGGGGAGGGGAAACCCAGAACAAAAGCAAAAAACCCTGCTTCTCTACTGACCATTTACCTATATATGGATATATATAGACTTCCCCCTTTGTCATTATTTTCTAAACAATACAGTGTAACTATTTACCTAGCATTTACATTGTATTCAGTATTTTAAATCATCTAGAGATGATTTAAAGCACTTGGGAGAATGTGTATAGGTTACATGCAAATACTGCATCGTTTAATAATAGGGGATTTGAGCATTTGTAGAGTTTGGTATCTGTGAAGGGTCCCGGAACCAATCCCCTTGGATATGGAAGGAGACTGTATAGACAATAGGGCAAACTGGGTTGAGAGCCCCCTCTTCTCATTTTAACTATTTGTGTTCTGGCACAAATTGATCACTTCTACCTGAAGCTGTGCCAGTGACATTTCTTTGTTACCCACTGAGTTTCATTATCAAGCTAGATCTTGGTGTGGGAGAGACAGGAAGTTATCTAAGCCACTGTTCTGTTAATTCACCCCTGCCCCAGACTGACTGAGTCATAAATTCTGGGGGTGGGAACCTATGGTCTGTGTTTGAACATCCCCTCCAGATGATTTCATACACTCTGAAGTTAGTTAGTTGTATTTATTTAGTTACTTATATAATGATAAAAGTAAACTGGAAGATATTTGGGGTAAGTTTAATTTACAATCTGAGAATACATGCAAGCTATCCTGTGAATTATTCCAGTGAGTTCTGGAAGTATATAATTCCATCTTGGACATATAGCTATGATTTGTTGTCAGTCAGAAATGAATGTGTTATGTAACCTATTGGTTATATAGTGTCAGTATATATATAGTATCACATATATATACATATATATATATATATGTATGTTCAGGGTCTTATGTATGGTAGATAAGTGCTCCACTACTGAAATACCCTGTCTGCAGTTCTGATATTTTGTTTAAAAAATGATCTTAAGTCTTCTAAGACTTTAAAATAGTTTTCATATACTTTCCTCTTCATAAAAGCTATAGCGATGCCGTAGCCCACCCCTGCCAACAGTATCATGGAAGTGCACTTCCAGAAATACTAGTTAAGAGGTTTTATGGAGATGCTACCCAACATATAACCCATAATTACAGCATTTAGAGAAAATGCCTGAGGGAAAAAAGTAATTTACTTATTGTCAGTATTATTGTTATTTAGCCTTTCCTTCCATCTGGTATGGGCTGCTGCTTTTACAACACAAAATTCAGAAAGAGTTCTCACTGGAATATCCCTGGCCATTATTATGGTAACTGGTATCTCAATATAGAAATTCATGACATGCTTCCTGTTGTACAGGAAAGGTGTGACTTTAGTCATGAATACAGCCTTCCCTAAACTTGTTATTTCCTCAGATGTTGGGGTCTACCCAAATATAGATGAGATTTTAAAGGATCTGGTAGGTATTCCGTAGACCTTTAAACAGCTGAGATACCTTGGCCTGTGTACACTTCCTTGCATGATGTGTCATGTTCTGGGCTGTTTTTGTGGTAGGGAGAACCCCTGTGAGAATGTGCTCAAAATGTGGCCCCATTTTTGCCTTTTTAGGGAAGACATTTTTCTGGCGTTGATGTCTTAACGTTGTCATACGTGTAGGTCATGTGTTATGTGAGCATACAGTCACATATGCAAGTATGCATTTTAAAAATAAGGAGAAAGGAAGAAAAGTAGATTATTTAGAACATATTTTTCACACTGTTTTCTCTGGAATGGTGAGTACAGATGAACTAAGTTGCTTTTTGAAAGGTTTAACTTGTTGTACTTTTTCTGTAGGAATTACCTAAACTGGTGTTGGCAGAAATTAGCATTTACAAGAATCACCTAGGAAAGAATGAAAAAATGCTGATCCTGGGCCCCATCCCCAGAAAGTCTGATGTCACAGTTCTGGGATGGGGCCCAGGAATCTGTCTTTTCTTGTAAGCTACCTTAAGTGTTTTTGATGTGGGTGGCCTGTGGCCTGTATTTTGAAAAAACACCCTAAAGGTTTTTCAAAGCTGAAAGTACTGGAGCTTAGCTTACTAGTTTCTTTTTCTATTTTTAATGACTTGACCATGTAACTTTTAAATATACCCATGGGTTTGTATTCTATTGTAATCTGTAGAACTTCAGGATTAATAAAAGACTATGTGTCCCCCTGAAAATATTAGATCTGAGCAAGCTAGATAATTTTAAAAAGGTTTAAGTCATTAGATACAAAAAGAAGTATGAAGCTTTTCTTTGTTTTCTTAAAAATATCATTTTTTTCCTTCTAACATCAGAAAACAAATCGTCTCAAAGTAGTTTTAGAAATAAATTAGAAATTTAAAATGCCCTTTTTTTGTTAAATAACTCATTAGATTAAGGAAAACAAAACTTTGTAAGAATAACTATTTTTCTATCAGAGAAGTTAATCACTATAATATATATTCTGTTATAGGTATAGTTCTCAGTGGGTTTTGACACTTGCCAGTTTCCACGTTGTCACATTTTACATATATTATTAATTTCAAATGAAAATTAGGGTAAATCAGAACCCAAAAGACGTCTTCTGTGGGACACTGTTATAAAATGATTTCTAGAGATGCATAAAATTAAAAGTTTCAAGCTCTTATATTATTTTGTTATTGGGAACTTCAGAAATGATGAGTTTATTCTATCAACTTAGTGTAAAAACTAACTCAAATTCTTCTTTTAGGGATTGCAACATGGATTTTTTGACTTTGAGACATTTGATGTGGAGGAATATGAACATTATGAGGTTTGTACATTTAATTTTATTTGCAAAATATAATTTCATACTGATTAATTTTTTTCCAACTAACTGCAAAAAAAAAGCCTTCTTGCCCCCCCCCCCCCCCGCCACCTAGTTGTTTTGTCCTTTCAGCTTTATTATCGTTGAACCAAGGGTCACCAAAATTTTAATTTAGGAAAATGCCATATTTGCTATATATTCTCTTATGAAACTTTATTGACAATCCTTTGTACCTTTATAAGAAAAAATAATTTGAAGTATAGTTTGGAAAAATTGTTACTTTTATTTGAAAATTTGGTTTTATTTAAAACAAAACTGGATTTATTACTTATAATGCTCTTGACTGCATATGTTCTATTTTGAAGTAGAGCTGAATGCACTTTTTCTCATGGCACTGCTATGAAGCGTTGAGATGATGTCTTGCCTGTACATTTAGGCCGTGTCTGTCTGGGCTGGGTCAGACCATAAGCAGATGTTGAAGAAGGTCACTTTCTAAGCAGTGTAGGGAGTCCAGAAGTCATTAACTTTTTCTGACCTATGAGAAGCCTGGAGAGTGTGAGGAGGCTTGACATTCTCTGAATATGAGCTCATCTGCTGGGTGCCCCCAGGGGAGTAATAAAATTTATCACTCTCCTTTCTAAGACCAGGACAGCCCTCATATTTGGGCTCTAGTCCAGGCTATGTCTATGTGAATATCCTGTTGCATGTTATATTTAACAAATCTGAAACAAAACTAATATCTTTCATCCAAACACTGTCTTCTGCTTTGTTCATCTACGTTGACATCTGTGGGGTCACCATCCTATTTGCCCAGGTTCAAGCCTAGAAGCATCCTTATTATCCCCTCCCTAGTCCCGTGTTTGAGTTTCTATCACTGGTGCCACAGGATGTGTTCTCTCTCTCTCCCTTCCTCTTTCTTCTCGCTTCCTTCCCACTAGCTCAGGTCTCATAGGGTGCCCTGTGGACTACTATCACTGCTCTCTGCCTGAGTGCCGGCCTTCTCCTTCCTCCCAGGCTGCCTGAGTGGTCCTAAAACAGAGCTCTCATCTTATTTTCTTCTTGGCCCCAAGCTGGCTGTGGGTCCCATTGCCCTGCTGAAAGAGGATGTTCGTCTCTGTCTGGAATTCTCGGCTCTGTTGAGTTCCACCTACCTTCATGGCCTTATCTCCTGCCTCAGCACGGTGTGCACTCACTGTTCTAGCCCCTCTGAGCTGCTTACTGACTGTTTCTCAAATATCTCTCTGCCTCAGCTGAGCTTGCTTTAGCCCAGATTCCCACCTCCCTTAACTCTTCTCTCCTCCTTTTCATATGCATTCAGACCCTACACAGACCAGCTGCACCTCTGGAGTATTCCCTTTCCATTAATTTCATGTTTTTTACTTGGTACTTTCCATTTTTCTGACATCATGGCTATTTGCACACAAGCTTTATTTTCCTTATTAGATTACAAATTCCCTTGGATGGAATTTGACCAAGTGGAAAAATATACTGCATTCTTCGTTAGAACATCTCAACATAGTGAATTTGCTACTTCTCCAAAAATTAATAAATTTAGTGCAATTTATTAAAAGTTCCCAGTTTTTTAAAAACTATAAGATATTTTTGTGGCATTTGCATAGTAGTGAAAGAATCCTTTCTTCTTCAAAACAGAAGACTAGAAACAAAGGAATGTGCGCCTATAAGGGAGAGGGTGGGATAACCTGTGATACATGTACATCTGGATGCTGTGTGCACATTTAAAAAATGAATTCAACTGTACTGTATAGGATGATTTCTATAATATATTGTTGAAAAGACACAGAAGAGTGTTTATAATCCCATTTAAAAAATAAAATATCACAAGATACTCCCATCTCATACATATTATAGGTATGATGCTGTATAATACATACTACATGTATTGTATCATATGCACAGTGGTGATATACTTTGAAGCTGATGAAGCTTAAATGTCGAGACCTCTTGCTTGCATGGGTACCTGTTAATGTTCTATACCAATTCTATGTTAGTAATTCTGGGTTTTTTTGGAACTAGGGACTTAAACTCTGGGGTACCTTTTTATTTTTTAGTTTGAATTGCTGAGGGCCTCACTAAGTTGCTGAGTCTGACCTTGAACTTGTGATCCTTCTGTCTCAGCCTCCCAAGTCCCTGAGATTGCAGGTGTGTGCCACCACACCTGGCAATAATCCTGTATTCCTGAAGAGAGTCTCCAGAGCAGATCGATTTTAGGTCCTCTTCCCCAAAGTAACCTAGATCTCTACCCTACCTATGTAAGCAGGGAGAAAAATATATGGTTAAACACTAAAGCAGTTTTAATAAAAAGAGAGGTTAGTGAAGGATGCAGAAGGAAGGAACAAATGCCACAATAAAGAGGACAAGCTCCATGATGATTTACTTATTTCTTCATCCATCTCTTCCTCTCTCTCTCTGTCTTCTAATTTTGATGTCCATATTGAGGGTGTGTTGAAAGTGCTGTTGAAAAACCTTGAGCACATAGTGTAATTCAATTCTTACAACCGTCCAGACATCTGGTGGGAGTGAAGCCTCACCCTCTGAGCTAACAACCACCATCCAGGAATTGGGAGGGGAGTAGTTGGTTTTGGTGAACATTTGAAAAGTTTTCTGTCAAACATCTTCCTTTCTGGGAATGATGTATCTATTCTATCATACAGCCTATAAAAAAGAAAATCACAAATAGGAGTGTTTGGCATTTCATAAATGTTTTCTTTATGAATAAATGAGTAAAGAAATGACTGTCTTTGCCAACACTCTGGGGCCCAGTCACCTCCTGCCAGAGCTTGGTCCTTTGACGTCTGCTCCTGCTCCAGTGAGTCTGAACATTTGGCGAACTTGTGTGGAGTAGCTGAATTTCTACATTTCATTAGCTCCAGCAGGGTCAGCTTTCCAATGAAGGCATTGTAGTTTTCAAAGTAAAATTTTTATCATCAACGGCAATTTGTGAGAATATTGCCTTGATGACTAGGGGCTATTCAGGATGAGACCTTTCAAAGGCACTTCCTCACTGAAGTACATTTAATATATAATATGGCTCAAGAAAAAGCCTAAACCAATAAGACTGTGTCTCTCTGTGATATGAAAGGGGACTCTTATGATCAGAATGCTACTTACAAATGTAAATGATGAGGTCAGCAGAACATGGGAAAAACCTGTTGGATACAGTCTATTTATAAACCTCTGCTCATTCTGCCAAAGGTTTTATCTGTCTTTATCCTGTAATTCAAAGGTCTAAAGCAGCATTATCCAGTAGAAATATTATGAAAGTCAAATATATTTTAAATATTCTAGTACCCACATTTAGAAGTAGAAAAGAAATAAAATTAATTTCAATTATAGATTTTGCTTAATGCAATATATCTAAGATATCATTTCAATGTGTAGCCAATACAAAATTATTAATGAGATATCTTACATTTTTAATTTAATTTTTAACTTGTTCTTTTTAGTTATTCATGACAGTAGAGTATATGTTGACATAATTATAAAAATATGGAGTATATCTTATTCTAATTAGGATCCCAGTCTTGCGGTTATACATGATGTGGAGATTCACTGTGGTATATTCATATATGTACACAGGAAAGTTATGTCAGATTCATTCCACTGTCTTTCCTATTCCCATCCCCATCCCTTCCCTTCATTCCCGTTTGTCTAATCAAATGAATTTCTATTCTCCCTCCCCCCTTGTGTGTTAGCATCCACATATCAGAGAGAATATTTGACCTTTGGTTTTTGGGATTGGCCTTAGTTTGCTTTAGCATTATAGTCTCCAGATCCTTTCATCCATTTACTGGCAAAAGTCATAAAGTTATTATTTTTATGGCTGAGTAATATTCTATTATGTATATATACCACAGTTTCTTTATCCATTCATCTTTTGAAAGGCACCTAGGTTGGTTTCATAGCTTAGCTATCGTGAATTGAGCTACTATAAACATTGATATGGCTGTATTCCTGTAGTATGCTGATTTTAAGTCCTTAGTGAGAAAAGTGAAGCAGGAGTTACCTGCTTCACTTTCACAATACCAGACCTTATACTGCAGAGCTATAGTAACAAAAACAGCATGGCACTGGCACCAAAACAGATATGAGGACCAATGGAACAGAATAGAAGACACAGAAACAAACCCACATAAATACAGTTATCTCATTCTAGACAAAGGCACCAAAACATACAATGGAGAAAAGACAGCCTCTTCAACAAATGGTGCTGGGAAAACTGGAAATCCATATGTAGCAAAATGAAATTGAACCCCCCTCTCTCACCCTGCACAAAATTCAACTCAAAGTAGATCAAAGAGCTCGGCATTAGTTATTTCACTTTTTTTTTAAGTAAGGGTTTGAGACCCAGTGTGTACTTCACACTATGGCATACCCTAATTTGGTCTGGAAACATTTCAAGTGCATAGAAGCCACAGGTAGCTAAAATGCTGATTCTGCAAGAATGACAGCCTTGCAAGGGTGCTAGCGTCGTCCATCAGTGTGACAGGAAGCCTAGGAGAAGCAGACCAGGTTATATTTCTTGCTTTTTGTGATCGAATTGTTCACTGGAGAGTGCATTTCAAGGCCCTGTCATGTTTAGAAAGCTTGGGGTAAGGTACCTCAGGCTCTTGTTTTATTTTCATGTGACTTGCAAATGGCACACTGCATTAAGTATTGATGTAGGCACTGAGGGTTGGTTTCCATCTTGTGAAAGCATCTTTCAAAACCTGGTCTTTCAAAACCTGGTCTTTCCAGGTCCTTTGCCAACCTCTTGTAGAACTCTGCAGTTCCTCCCATTTGCACTAATCAAACAGATGTAATTCTGGCAGCTATGCAGGGAAGGTCCAGAAAAGGAACTGCAGGTGGGGATCCAAAAGCTTCGTGTAGGAATTAGTGTCAAAACATTCATACCTTTCTACATGTTTCTTAAGGTATTCTCAAAGAACTTGAGGACTAAGAGACCAACCACTGCTTTGAAATCTAGCCATGGACTAGTTCAGAAAAATAAAAAGTAGACCTTTTGTCCTAGGGAAAAACAATGAGGATTAAAGAATGTGAATATTCTTCTAAATTATGTATCTAGGGATGTGAGAAACTCTACACTCTCCAGTAGCAAAGTTAGAGGTTAATGCTCATGTAGGGTAATATTCTGCTTAGAAGATCCTCACTCTGCCTTCAGTCAACTCTCTTTTTCTTGGGGGAGAGGGGAGTTACTGTTCTCAAACAAGACTGGGCCTGTATTCCACTCATCATTAATGATTCCACTGATCATGAATGATGCTCACTATTCATTAGAGAGAATCTGATGTCTTCAGTTTGTTATTCTAGTTGTCCTTAAGGGGCTTTCTGGTGTTTACCAGAGACTTGCTGTTTTTGATGATGTCCTTATGTTGGCTGAACACAGATGAACTCACAGAAAAACACAGAGGAAGTGTCATGCTGTAGCAGTGCCCTGTCCTTAGTTGTGGGTGTGGGAAGAAATGCAGAGAAACAGTGCTTCCATGGCAGCCCGTGGGGGTGCCTCCTCACTGTAGCTTACACTTATTATTCTATCCTGCAATCTCCATGAACTGCCTTTTGGAAATTAGAAGGAGCCTGAAGTTCAAAAACCACTACAAAGCTGAGAAATTACTTTGAGTTCTTTCTTTGAGCTTTTTGTATCTGCCATTGTCCTCCCTCCCACACAAATCATTCTTTTTTTTTTTTTTTTTTTTTGTAAAAAAATAAAAAATAAAAATATGCCCTATGAAGTAGTTCTGTCAGTACTACTTTATATTTCCTAGAACATCAAGCTGTTTTTGACTTGACCTTGTGCTTTACACGCTGACAAGCCCAGGCCACATCTTTACATTGGCTACTTCATGCCAATGAGAGCTACACTTGGCGGCTGCTTCTCTGATGACAGAGGCCCTGTTACCGCTTACCTGGGAGTGGAGTCACTGCACAGGGCTTCCTTTTGTTTCTCATGATGGCATACAGAGAAAATGATAACATTTGCTCAACACCCTGTGATCATAATTCACAGCTGTTGGCATCTGGCCTGGGTACTCTGGCTGCCTGAGTCCTTGCCCAAGCAACTTCATGGTGGTCATTCTGGTTAGGAAACTTTGTTTTACAAGAATAATGATGTACAAATAAACATTTGTTATAAGAAAGTCAAGAAGCCACCCTACTCTCTACATGGCCTCAATCTAACAACTTTTCAGTTTTGTTTATTGAACAGATATTAAGTGCCTCTTATTAGCTCACTATATTTTCCAGGTTCATGTTTTTTTCCCTTTAGGAGGAGAGACTGCCTGTAATTTTATTCCTTCATGTATAGGGCTGGAGCTTTCACTCCTGTCACCTTAAGCCATAGCACTTGTCTTATTTTGCAGAAGTTATCATGTTTGACTCTCGCCACCAGCCGTCATCTCTGCTTTTTGAAATTAGTTGTCTCTGCAGAGTTTCTCATTGGTCCAGGACAGGTGGAATGTGTAATGCTTGGCTCCTGAGACATTTCAGGAATTCACAAGTCATCTGTATTGCCATCTTCACTGATAGGATGCTCTTTTGGGAGAAGTACACTGCTGTTCTAGAGAGTAATGTCAGGTTCTCTTAGTCATAGTGCAGCTTATCTGGGAACTGTTTGTGAGAAAGCACTGGTCTGTTACAGAGGTCACTGTAGGTGTTTCCTCACTCTTGGGCCTTTTTGGGCAAGTCTTCACATTAGGATCAGAGTCCATGTTTTCAAAATGAAATCTGATTATGTCATTCCCCTATTTTAAGTCAGTCCTTCATGGCTTACACACTGACTAACATCCGGGAGGAAATGTAAACTTTTTACTGTGGCACCAAAGCCTGTCTTGGCACGGGCCTCCTTCCTCTTCATTCTTTTTCTTTTCGACTCGTGCGGCTGCCCAGAAGGGTGCCGCTTCTTGCTCTTATGCCTGTGGACACACTCTTGCTCCATCCCCCCACCTGCAAGCCCTTGTTTTCTCCCACCATGTCTATGTGTTCTACGGTTAAGTCGTTCTCAGCCTGTGGAACCTCATCCATGCCATGTTTTGTGATTCTTCTTCCACAGCTGCATCTCCCCTGCACTGTGCGAGTGCTTGTGGGCAGGAATCCTGTCCTACGCCTCTTTGTATGAATAAGTAACCTAGTAGCATGGTACATGCATAGTGGGCAGCTTTAAATATGTTTCTGGAACTAAAGAAGTGAGTGAATGAATACTTAGGAGTATAGCACATTTCAAATATTTTGTGTGATCTATTTTCAGTAGAAAGTGACTAAGTCTTATTAATCCATTCTGATTTTGTAGTAACATTCCAAAGAACAGACTTTACTCTGGTAGACAACTTCTTGAAATAGTGTTTCTTTCTTTCATTATCAGCCATCTGTGCTGTAATCTCTTCTTTAAAAAAATCAGCTATTTGCAGCATAGATTGCTATTTATTATAATTTATTATAATCTAAGATCCACTTAATTTTCTATATGACCAGGGACTGTCTCCAAATTGTGGCCTTCATTGCGTAAGTAAATGTTCAGGCTGACCAGGAGGTGTAGACTCCTGATTTTGCCCTTTAGCATGTCCCTTGGGAATGAGTAGTTTGCTAGCTCTCCCATTGTCAGCAAGTCACCTCAGGTCCACATCAACAGTCAGTGTTGTTGAGCACTTAAAATAGGATGGTCAAGGCTTTGCTTTGGATTAGAATTCGTAAACTAGAATATAATCTGGATGTCGCTTGGTCTGCCATCTTCAATTGTTCATAGATTGTGGACTGGAAAAATGAGAGATCCTTGCTGTAGGACTGGGGTCAAGCAAGCCTCAGAATGCAGGCATGTGGACATGTCCTCACCGCTGGGAGCAATTATAGAGGTGTTCTCCCATGGTGATCAAACTATTAGAAGAACTATTAGAAGCATTTCCGTGGATTCATCCTATAGTTTTGATTTCATCACTCAAAGGCCACAAGATTATGGAACAAAAATTCCTTTCTGGCCACTGCATCTGCCAAAGTGGAGGAACCCAGTGTTTCCTCATCTGCTAATAAATCACACCCATTGCTAGTTAAAGATTATGTTGGTTAAGTCTATAAAATGTTTAGAGGCCTACCCTGTCCTAAGCAATTTCCCATGGTTTTTTCCCTTCCTCTTTAATTATTGTTTGGTCTTTGTCCTTTCTTTTCCCTCAAACTTTTTGAGAGAGCAGCCTGTATTCTACAACTAATTATGGTCTGGTTTACATCTTCACAACTCCACTGAAACTGTTGCAACACAGAAGTGAGAAAAACAAATGGCTGGGCTTGGTCTTCTTCCTATTTGATTTGCCCTGTGGCCACTCTTTAATTCTGGGAACTTTCTTTCCTTCCCTAACTTGTAAGGTGCTGTCTCTTGTATTTCTCCCTCTGGTCTCTGGTCTTCTTTCTTAAGCTGTCTTGCTAGTCCTTCCTCTTCATCTGCTCTCTCCTGTACTTTGCTCTGCTGTGGGCCTCACGATTTCTGGTCATACACACTTTTCATGATTGAAAGCACCTGCTTTTGAGCTTCATCAACCCTAAATGTGCTGCTGTCCCCAAACTTTCATTTCATGTCTTGAACATTAGAATGGCATCAGCAGCATGCCCTGGATTTTTGCTCGCTGCTCTTTTGGTGGCAGAGGTGTTCACTGGTCTGGACTGTTGGAGCAATCCCCCAGGCCCCCAGCTGTCTGCCTCTCAGCAGAGATGAAGTAATCGTCTGAACGGGACACTCCTCTTTCTCTCCACCACACTGTCTCTCTCAAAGGCAGATCTAAATTAATAATCTAAAGTTTATTACTTAAAGCCAAAGTGCATGGAAACTTAATTTAAACCAAACAACTCAAACATTTACTTTAAGCTCATAAAGTGACCCTCTTGACGACACATTCACCTTTATGTAATACAACTACACTGTCAGCACTAATCAATCATTTTAGAAAATAAGGAAATAAAATAAATCAGGGAACTAAAGGGTACACTTTTAAAATGAATTTTAAAACAGACATTGTAGTTCTATCTTAATTTTTAGAAACAGTATTTGCCCCAACCTTATGCCTCTTGTGTACTTCTGTGGTGGCATTTATCAAAATTTAGTACACCTCTTCTTTAAAGGATAAAATGGTGGTGGTAAATGCCATCTGCCTCCTAGTGTTACTGTGTAGACTAAGTGAGTTGCATGGAGTCAGTCTGTATATGTTTGCTGCTGTTACTGTTATTTCTGCTTGTTTTTGTATTCCTTAAAAGAACAGAGAGAATGCTTTTTATTATTTTATATGTGACACTAAGTTGCAGTCCTTGGTATTTAATAAAGACTCAGCAAATATTTGAGTGAATGTTGAATTGTGCTTCAAAATTATTTATTCATGTGGTCTGAGAAATCACATCAATAAAAGAAACAGTCTCTTAATTGTCAACTTCAGGACTATAGATCTTCTTTTACTGTAGGCTTATTACAATGGCAAATAGGTCAAATATATTTTAACATTTGGATGGAAAATATTTGTGACTGTTGCAATAGGGGCACATGTATTTCTTCGAAGTTGTAAAAATCTGTGCTTTCAAAGCAAATAATATTTTAAGTGCACCAGGAGAGTTAGCTATTAAGAAATCTGTTGAATCTTGTGGACTAAAGGCTCCTGCAGAAAAGTTAATAAAAGCACCTAAATGTATCAGCTTCAGGAATTCAGATTTTGTTTTGGGGTTTTCTCATAGTGTAGAACATCTATAGATTTTCTACGAAGTATTTAGTAGGTAGTGACTTTATGTTAGAAGAGGCTAAATCCTACTCTTGCCTCATCCTTGCTTAGATGTTTCTTTATAAAATGTGGTGGAGTTGGAAAGTACCTTGAGTTCCTATCTGATCTAAGTTTCTTTGGAGTGTGTGTTTGCTTGAAAAACCAATTTATATTATTTTAAACATTCTATTATTGATACTTACTAGCATTTTTACAATTCACTGTGAAAGGAGACACATTAATTTTGGAAGGTTACCCAAGTAAGCCTCTGTTAGGTTAGTTAAAAGTTGTGACTTTCTTATTAAAATTTTTTTTCAGATCTAAGACCTCAATCTTTTATTTATTGTATCAGCTTCATTCAGGCTGCCAAATAGAGTCCAGTATTACCTAACGTTTATCTTTTTGGGTAGGAAAATTTGCAAACATATTCTTTTGATTATGAGAGATCATGGCCTCTCTCCTATATGATTGATTATAAAAGGTTACTGTTTAACCAAACAGCAGTCTACAATCCAAATAAACAGATATCGCACATTGTATTTATCTGCCTAGTTGGTGGCTACGGACACAGAAATAGTGAATGTGGAAACTGGATTTCTTCTACTGTCCCTGAAGAGCTGATTTAGACTTTTGATTAGAGCATACCCTTATTCTTGAATTTCTAAAGAATGTTTTAGGCTTATTAATTGCTCCGAATGGATATTGGATTATTAATTTGAAACTTTTATTGGAACAATAATCAATGTTTAATTGCCATAAGAGTTGTATGTTTGATTCTTTATTCAAATGAGTATAAATAGGCAGTCACACATATGTGTTTGTGACATTCATGGTGTCACTAAGATTTTACTTAGGGCATTATAGAGATGTTATTATAAGTAGATTAATGCAATGCTGATATAGCAATACATTATGTAAAGTTTTATTTATAACTTTTTATAGTTGGAAATATATATCCTCATTTTAAAAATGAAAATGTACAGGCAAGTTTTGATTTTCATGGAAATGGTAATAGGTAATATAAGTAGTAGCACCAGATTTCCTTGATGATATTATTCTAATTAATTTAACAAATATTTATTGAGTTCTTACAATAGAGTGCAGACTCTTATTTGGCTCAGGTTCCTATTATTGAGGTCATCTATATAAAAAAAGGCTGTCTTCTCCAGTCTTTTATATAGATAGTCATAGATGCCCCTTAAAGAGAACCATGTTATTTCCCTGCCCTGAGATTGGAGACTAGGGAAGTGGGGTGGGGGTGGTATGTAGAGAAGACATAAGTGAAGAGGCAATATGTGTGTTTTATGACAGATTGCACAGAGGTCTCCCAATTACCTGCACTGCCCTGGGTAATCTTAGCCCTGTTCTGATGTCCCATGAGTTCAGAGGAAAGAAAAGAAAATGGAGGGGATGATGGTGTGGTGGAAGTAGTTGACGTCTTTCTTGGTCTTCACACCTTTTCAGAGTATTCCTTGGAGTATATAGACTAGAGGATGACAGCTGATGATCAGTCATCCAATTGTATTTAAAAACCAAATTTAAAATAATCAACATTTTCCAGAGATTTGGGAGGCAGAGGGAGGAGGTAGGCCAGCCTTGAACTTAGTGTGAGATCCTGTCTCAAAACAAAAAATAAAAAAGGTCTGGGGATGTAGCTCAGTGGTAGAGTGTCCCTGGGTTCATTTACCAGTACTGCAAATAAAAAATAAAATAAAATAAAATAAAACAAAAATGAAAGTTATTATTTCAAAGACAGAGATTTTACTTGAAAGTTTAGTTGAAAGGTTAGCCACATTCAAATTTCCTGCAGGGTGACTAATTAGCTTGAGTGGAGGAGCATCCCCTTTTATTGCTAACCCTTGTTTGGGTTTGCAGCCCCTGCAGGAAACCTTGACTGACTCTGGCTTGTGGTGCGCCTCCAGGATTTAATGAGTTTCTGTCACTCCCTTCTGTCACCTGCCATTTTGCAGTCTTCAGATCAGCCCATAAAACCAGAAAAGATTTGGAAGTGTGTTCATTATAAACCTGATATTGATATTTTTTCAGTGTTTAAAGTCTGTTTACCATGTTCATGGAAATGCGTGCATCTCTCATTTTTTTCTTACCTCCCTTTATTTATTGCTAGGACAAGCAATGTTTGATTTCATTTCATTTAATTTCATTTCAGAGTGACTAGGAGACAAACTTATTTTAAGCAAAGTGCCATACCTTAAATAAACTAACTTTTCTTTCTTTTTTTTTGGCAGTTCTGGGGATTGATCCCAGAGCCTTGAACTTGCGAGGCAAACACTCTATGAACTGAGCTCTATCCCCAGCCCCTAAACTAACTTTTCATACAGCCTAAACCTTCCATAGTCTAGATAGAAAAAATTCTCAAGTGAATTGAATTCATAAATAACGTTTTGAGAATCAGATGTACATTTTTAAGTTATATTACTTTGTTTTCATGTATGTCCAATTGGTCTAGTACTAATATTAGGAAAAGCAGTTTTATTTGTAAAGGTTTCCGAAATTGTATAAGAATTATAAAATATTTTTTTTCTCTTTTCTCACAAAATTCTGCCAGCGAGTTGAAAATGGTGACTTCAACTGGATTGTACCAGGAAAATTTTTAGCATTTAGTGGACCACATCCTAAAAGCAAAATTGAAAATGGTAGGTTTTTCTTTACTTTACCCTCCAAAAATTTGTTTTAATTACTTTTCTTTAATTTCTCAATTTCCTCAGATAATGCTTTCTCTTGGTAATATTCTGCAGACTATTCATGATTTAGAAAATTGAATAGTTACCAGTGTGTTGAAGGTTAAATTTCCAGTAGGTAGAGCTATATCCACTCTTTTAAAACTAGCATGGTTTTTAGGTTGCCATACATGGAATGTTTTCTTTATCCAGTTACTAAAGAAGAATTTGAGAAACAAACTGGTCACACCACTAAACAGATTGCTGAATTCTGTAAATGTTTTTGAGATTCATTTGGTTATAGAGTATCCTTGAGGTATTCTTGGGGAGTGTCATGCTGAGTGATGACAACAATGTTGATTTAGTACTGACTACACGCTAGTTTCTAGCATCATCTCAGTTGATGTCCAAAAATTCTTAGATGTAGATTCTGTAATCTACATCTAAGGAGGAAGAAATGGAGGCTCATTAGTGGGGATTTGTCCAGGGTCACATAGTGTGCAGAACTGGTGCTCCAACTCAGAACTGGGCGCCTGAACATCACCACTATACTATACAATATACTTAGTTCCTTGAGACAATGAGTAAAAATTTTCTAACTGACAGTAATTAAACTACTTATTTGCAGTAATGGGAATATGTATTCAGTAAAATAAAAATGAAACAAAACCTACCTCTTGAATGCAGCATGATTAGCTATGTGAAATTTGCCACTAATACTTGTTTTCTACTTATTCATCTTTTTTCATCTCTTAACATTACCTAGATGATATATAATGATAGACATCAATGGTTTAGGATTAGTTCACAAGGGAAGTAAATCAAATTGAAAAAAAAAATGTTATCCATGAACACAATTTACTCTCTGGTCATAGGGGTGGAGTGCATCAGGGAACCTAATTTGAAACCTCTTATCTAGATTTACTTTTTACATCATCATCATCATCATCATCATCATCATCATCATCCCCACTTCTGAAATCTGGTCTCATAACGTATTATTTATTATTCATGTTTTATTTGATAGTTTGAATTTCTACAGAATATGTTTATCATTTCATATCTGTGACTAACTTGCTGGGAATCCTGCTTGCATCATGGTACCCCCACCCTCCCGCCATGGATAGGTAATCCAGGTTTAGAGTTAAACTAATTAACGGGATTTTATAGAGAAGCCAGAATTAGATCTGTTCAGTCACGAGTTTGCTAAGGATTCTCATTTTTCTCTGTACATTGATTAATTAGCCTCTGTCATGTTGGGTTGTTAGGAATAACATGTGGAGTACCTGAGGAAAGTGCTTTCTGACAGTTGGTTTTTCAAGACAGGGATGATTAAACCTACCTTCTGTGCAAACATATTCGATTCAGGCCCAGGAAACCTCAGTAGGTGTTCTGTTTGAGTATTGGCTTTGTTGTTGGGTATCTGGCAAAGTTGAAAGAATTTTGCCATTTGGGATTCATATGCTTTACTGTTTTCTAACAGAGGAGATGAGAGGTATAATTTAAAAAGTTCTTTAAAGTATTTTTTATGGAGCTAATACATGCTTATTTTAAGGAGAGTGGAGAAAATGCAGATGGACTAAAGAGCATAAAAGTGACCTATAATTCTGCCCACGTTTACTAGTTTACTAATTGGTAGTTGGAATTACGGGTGGCTTTTTAATTTCTTCCACCTGCTTCTCTTCACTTGTGCACATCTTACTTTCTCAGTGTAGATATACATTGTATATGTCTATGCATAAACACACATAATTTTTGTTTTTACGAAAATAAGATCATAACATCTCATAGCTAGCTTTTTTCATTTAACAATGTCATGGATGTTTTTCATGGCAATGTATGTAGATCTGTTATCATTTTGCTTGACTGCCATGTCTATTGTTCCACTCTATGGCCGTGCCATAATTTTGTTAATTTATTTTGAATGAGATAAAAGTTGTTTAGTTTTTTGCTTTTTAAAAACTGCTATGGTTGGCATACCTATTCATTCGTCTTTTTACAGTTCTAGTTTCTTTCTCTAAGTTCTTAGAAATAGAATCACTGAATAAAAGAACATGTGTATTTTATATAATTTTTTTGATACTGGAGATTGAGTATAATTCTTTTTTTTTTTTTTTTTTTTTTTTTTTTTTTGGTACTAGGGATTGAACCGAGGGGCACTCCACCACTGAGCCACATCCCCAGCCCTATTTTTGTATTTTATTTAGAGACAGGGTCTCACTGAGTTGCTTAGGGCCTTGCTAAGTTGCTGAGGCTGGCTTTGAACTCGCAATCCTCCTGCCTCAGCCTCCCAAGCTGCTGGGATTACAGGTGTGCGCCACCGTGCCTGGTTGAGTATAATTCTTAATTTTAAAAATCTTAAAAAAATTTTTTGGTTCCATATTGTAATATGGGGGAAGAATTATGGATGCCACTTGGTTATGTGCCAGGAATGGTGCTAAGCTTCTTACACACATCATCTGTTTAGTGATCCACCCTCTTTAGGGGGTGATGGTTAGTTTATGGAAGACAAGGAAACTTAGAGGAGTTACATATTGTCCAGGTTCATACAGTCAGTACCAGGCAAAGTTTGAGTCTTGGGAAGACTCAAACATATGGCTTTTTAATTTCAAATTCTGTGCTCTTTTAAATTTTATTACAGAGAATGTATATGTTACTATAGAAAATTTAGCAATACAGATAGAGAACAAAATTCTTAAAATTATATAAGCAAGAAATAATTATGTTAAGCTATTGCTATGTATACACCTTTTTTTCTATGCATATACTGTGCCCTCTCATTGAGAGAAAAAAGGTCTGACGATGTTACTTTAATTTTTGTTGGCTTTTATGATGCTTAGAACAATTTCATTTAAGATTCTCTTTGGTAAAATGTTGATATTTTGCTGAAATCCCTATTGTAACATCTGGTGTTCATTAGAAGTGTCAACATTTTTTTTTTTTTATGTTGAAGGGTTTTAACTTTGTAAATACTTTTGATTTTAAAATAAGTTTGTGTTGGGATTAACAAATCTGATCTGATTATAGTTAGATCTTGGTACATTATTTAAATTTTTTTTAATTTAAATTTTAAGGAACCTTGTATTTCCTGAGGAGGCTGATGGTCATTTTAGAAGTTTGTTAGTAGAAAAGCTAAGATTTTTGAGGAATTAACAATCAAATGGCAAAAGGAAGCCCTACGCTCTTGGGATGGGCCAGAATGCATCCTAGGAGTGTCCAGTGTGTTTGTGTCAACAGAGAACTACAGGCTTGCTCAGCCATCTGGGTTCACACTGTTTTGACAATGGGGAAAGAGGAATCTTGTTTTTTTTTTTTTTTTTGTTTAAGAATTTTGAATTGGTGAATGATAGCCGTTGAATAAAATAGATATTGTAGGTTTCAGATTTACAAAGTCTTTTAAATGGTGATATCATTTCAACGCGCACACGCACACACGCACGTGGGCACACACACACACACTCAGGGATGGGGAGGTTGTGTAGAGGTGGACTGAGAAGCAGAATTCAAGCAATTTGAAACATCAGCCTGCTCTTTTAATGAGAGCAGACTGGTATAACAACCCTGGGCAGGTTGAAGCGTGGCTCCTAGATCCCTTACTGGTTCTATGAACTTCAGTGAGCTCTGACCATAGTTTCCTTATACATCACAATGAGGGAAGTTTGATCACATTGCAGGTGTCTGGTGAGGATTAGAGATTATTTGAACAGTTTGGCCATGTCAGGCACAAAATATGCACTTATTATGTAGCAGATATTATGATTACATTTCCATCTTTGATCTTTTTGTCCCATAATACCAGATGTAGAACACCAACAAACACTTAAATTGAACAACAAATATACCACTCATGGTAATTATGAAATAATTACTATTTTCGGAGGTGTATTCCTTTGAGAAAAGTAACAGGTGAATGATAAAGAGCATTTGAAAAAAGTTTCTATATACATATGAAAAATATATAAAAGATATATACGCTTGAGATTATAACTTCCAACCTATTTCATGCATTTGCATCAATTTTGTTGAGATATTTGCAGAACTGAAAATTTGGGATTTCTCTGGTTAATCAGTCTAATCAACATATTTTATATTTTCCCACATTTCCTTGTCCCTTTTGAAGTTTTCACTTTTAATAATGACTAGGTGAACTAGTCATTTGACTCTGCTGGTCTTAGTTTCATAACTTCAAAATGAGTGGTTGGGAAGAGATGAATTTTAAAATCTCCTTCAGCTCTGAAGTCATTTCTGTGTTGTGTCACTGCCACTGCCAGGTAGAGCCTGTGCATCGCTGATGCCACGGCACCATCTAGTGGCCAGATGCAGCCTGGGTCGGATGAGTGCTCCAGCTCTGGGTGGGCTGCAGGACTCCCAGGGAGCATTTCACATGGCTAAAACCAGCCCCCCAGGAATAGTATCCAAATACATAGATAACCCACACAGGGTTGCTGAGAGCTCATGGGATATCTTCATTATTTGTTGTCTGAAGTAATTTGAAACAGTTTTAAGAATTAAACAAATACAAAATCCTGCTCACCAAATCTAGGAAGTACAGCCCCTAATACTCATGTCATGTTTTCTTGTTTGGAGGTCTTACAGATAGAGTCAAGTCAAGTCTTACAAAAATTCAGCCCCAGGACAGATGTTGAAATCTGCCTGCCAGGGTTCAAATGCCACCTCTTACGACCTGTGGGCACAGACCAGTTAGCTTTTCAGGCACCAGTAACCTGAGTAATTGTAGGGTTTAATGTGATAATTCACATGGAACACTCAGCATACTGCCTGGCACACTGTAAGTGCTCGATAAATGTTAGGTGAGATTATTATTATTATTATTATTATTATTAAAAAGTCTGTTATTTTTTATAGTTCTGTCTAGTGTCCATTTCTCAAAAGATATTCATCACTTCTTTCTAATAGTGTGTTTGGGGGTATTAGCTAAACCTCCATTTAGTCCCGATAGAAATTCATATAAGTAAAGAGATTCTTACAGCCTTGATTGTACAGAGGGAGGGATGGGCATCAAGCCAAGCAGGTGCCATCACAGAGGTAAAAGGAATCCCAGGAATAAGACAGGCTCCCATTAGCCTGCCACACCCAAGGAAAACTCCCCATGTGTTTGGAGTCCTCTACTTCTTATTCATTGCATGATGGAAAAGCTCTTATTTCCTCATGCCAACCATGGTTCCTCTCCCACTTAGTCTAAAGACTTGTTGCTAGGAAATAATTTGAGTAAATAAACCAACTAGGGAAACAGACTTTATTTTTGCAAGTAGAAGAGCATGTGTTTTCTCTTCATGTGTGTGTGCATAAGTTGCTGTTTCTACACAGAATATGTTAAATTACCTCTGTGTCCTGTTTGCTCAATAACAGCATGGGCTATGAAAATCATGCATTCGGGTTGGGATTTGTTAGACCTGCCTTCCAATTCTGCTTCCAATTGTGCCTCCAGTTTTGTGATCTTGGTAAAGTCTTCCAGTTAGGTCTCTTGGTTACAGGCAGTAGAATCAACTATGGTAAATTAAACTAAGAAGGCATTTATTGGAATATGTTGGGTAACTCACTGACTACAAGAGAAAGCTGGAGAACTAGGCTGAGAAAACACACAGGATTCATGGGAGATAGTGTATCTTCAGGGTCCAGGCAGGAAATGGGAACCACACTAGGTATTCTAAAGATAAGGAATTTAACTCCAGGAGTCTGCTACAAAGAAGTTTAAAAGATAAAATAGGCAACATTGAAGAATCTAGAAATTATGGAAAATACAGCTAGTGCCTGTAAGACTGGGGTTAGAGGGGTGGAAGTGGAATTATGAGAGCCAGGGAGCATTGAGAAGGAGCCAGATGGCTGGAACTCAGACCTCTGGAGGTCACGCTACAGAGCACTGTTTGGACTGGGGACTGAGGAGTGGAGACCAGAAACCTGGGCTCTGGCCCTGAGGCGAGTGCAGCAGGCTGGTACTGGGAGTGCCACACTGGGTGGGGAGCTCTGGCTGCTCTCATCTTCAGCTCTGATGTGTGCCCCTTAGTGCCTTCTATTTTTAGAACCAACTAAAAAAGGCACCTAGATAGGTAGTCTGGGAAAGATAATATGTGGACCTCAGCCCCAGCATCATGGGGCACGGTATAAAATGGTTGGCTTGGAGTTGAGAGAAAATGAAAAGGACCAGCACAAGATCCAAGGCAGCAGGAAACAGCCAAAGGAACAGTGCAAAAGCCATCTGGCTTTGCAGGCCGCTCCTGCTGCTGCCCTGGAGCCTGTTATTGAGTGAAGTTATTTCACTTACCTACCCTGGATGGGTTACAGATGTGGGAATCAGTGTGCTGGGGCATTAGCCCTCTTAACTCTTAGGGCTGCTAGGCACGGCCTGGAGTGGCCAAAGCCCCACTGGTCACCTCGGCTGACTGGCCATGACTAGGTCTGGTCTGCGACTCAGTTGATTCTGTAGTTCCCAGGAATGCTCACATGGTGGTGGACATTACCAGGGAGTTTGGAAACTTAGCATCACAGAACCCTCCCCCACCAATAGAAAATGTTCACCAAAAAGGTCCTCTTTTGGCTTCTTTTTCAAGTTGAAAATCATTCATATTTTAAATTGACAAAATTTTATGTATTCATGATATACAATGTGATGTTTTAAAATTGTGTGCATTGGCTAAGTCAAATTTAATGTATACATTGCCACATATATTTATCATTTTTTTTTTTTGTGGTGAGAACTCTTAAAATGTCTTCTTAGTGACTTTCAAGTATATAGTACATTGTTATTAACTATAGTTACCTTGTCGTACAGTAGATCTCTTGGACTTATTCCTCTTGTGTAACTGAATTTTTATATCCCCAGGTTTTAGTGGCTTACTCTGCTAGATGGGGTTAACCATCCTTGATGGTTATTTTGAGAATTAAAAGAGAAATTATATACAACTGTGGCTTGTTTATTGAAGGTGCTTTATGATCATGGATCTATTCTGTGGGGGATTGTGCTACAGATTAAAGCTGTACATCTGGCAAAAAAAAGTTTTAACTGTAGCTGAAATGTATTCGTTAAGTGAAAAATAACATTCAAGGGAGAAGTAAAATCACCAAGAATCATTCCATCTCTTCTGTGCACATTTGAGTACTTCAAGAATGTTCCCAGGATTTGAATCCTAGAGATCGAGAGTTTGAACTTTAATGAGCTGTTTCAATACTTAGAGAAGGTTTTTGTTTTAACCCTCTCTGATGTTTCAGTTACACAGGCTGCTTTTATGAGCTTCTGAAACCTTTTATACCCTCATGAAACATGCTTTCTTTTGAGCTCTGTTGAGGTTTCTGCACTTTGTTGTTGAGGGTGTGTGTCTGGGTTATGTGAGATGACGTGTATGCCTTCTGCTTACGGCTCCTTTTCCCTTTAGGTTACCCTCTTCATGCCCCTGAAGCCTACTTCCCTTATTTCAAAAAGCATAACGTAACTGCAGTTGTGAGACTGAACAAAAAGATCTATGAGGCGAAGCGCTTCACAGACGCTGGCTTCGAGCACTATGACCTCTTCTTCATAGACGGCAGCACGCCCAGTGACAACATCGTCCGAAGGTTCCTGAACATCTGTGAGAACACGGAAGGAGCGATTGCAGTTCACTGCAAAGGTGTGTGCAGAAGTGGGTGATCTGAAACTCAGAAAATAGCGTGAAACAATTACCTAGTGAGTTAGAAAACAATGGTTTTTAATTTCAGAAAGCTGCATCATGAATCCATTTTAATAACCCTTCCTAAAGAAAGAATTGCTAGGGCCTGGACAGTTGATGGTGGTGTGGCTTCTTGACAATGCAGGTTTTCTGACTTTAACCTTTTCAAGCCCCAGCTTATCGACACTGTATATCTCAAGGGGAAATATCGTCAGCAATGTTATTAGGCTGGCGGGAGCAGCTATGAATAGGTCAAATGGCCAAGAAGCAAGTGTCATTAATTCCCCTTTCTCCTTTTCTTTTAGAATTGGTCATCTCCTCTACATCCTTTCTACCCATCTGATATTTGGTGTTTCCATTCTGTGACACAGATGTCTGGAACCCCCTTCCACCCCCTGTGCCTCCCTTTCCCTGTTTGTCTTTTGTATCATGGGCTTCCTTGACCCTTGCCAGGGGTAATCACCTTCCTCACTTGCCAGTGATGGGGACTGCCTCTCAGAATGAGCTGAAAGACTTGGTTGTGTAAATGAACCTCTGATCTCTGGGGTGGATACTTCGGGGGTAGGGATTGTTCAAAGTATAGGAGGTATAGGGTTGTCCCATATAGCAAATAAAAATACAGGATGCAGCTGGGCAGGATCCAGCAGCTCTGGCGGCTGAGGCAGGAGGATTTTGAGTTCAAAAGCCAGGCTCAGCAAAAAGTGAGGCACTAAGCAACTCAGTAAGACCCTGTCTCTAAATAAAATACAAAATGGGGCTGGGGATGTGGCTTAGTGGTTGAATGCCCTAGTTCAATCCCTAGTACAAAACCAAAACAAAACAAAATAAAAACAACAAAAACAACTCCCCCCCCCCAAAAAAAAATCCTCAGTTCAATTTGAATGTTATATAAACAGTCAAATTTTTTTTTAAGTAAAAGTACATCCTAAATATTGCATGGAGTGCATGTTGTTTTTATATGTGGCAATCCTATGTCATCTACTTAGAAAATATGAACAGCATTTGCTTATCTAAGCTTAGTTGTTAAACTGCCAGGAGGTTAACTTCTAGTTTAGATTTTCCAGTCTGGTGGAAGATATTTTACTGGGATCTTTGATTTTAGTGATAAGAAATCACTTTAGCCACCTTGAGATGAGCCTCGTTTCTCACATGCAGCTCTTCGTTGTGCCACTGGGTGGTGCTGTTCTCGCAGTTTTGCATCTGCAAATGGGTTTTTGTCGTATTTTATGCTAATTGGCTAGTAGGTGTTGGGGATGGTACTGTTCTTTTCCTGTGCCTAGTGTTGCTGTAACTGCCTTATTCAGACGAGTGTGGCTTTGATTCTGACAGAAATTAAAATACCATTTTGTAGGCCCTTGTTTCTATGTTTAAGATTTGAGTAGGCGGAGGTACTTCGCTGAATATATGAGCAGCAACGGGAAGCTGCGCTTTACCAGAGACTGGAAGAGGTGCAAGTGAACAGCACGTGGCCCCTGATTTAGACAAGTGCTTCTAAAGTCAGGCTTCCTCCTCCTGGACTAGCCCTGCCCGCACTGTACCTATTAGCACAGGACCCCCTGATTGGCAGGACGTCCCCTCTGCCAGTGGATTGCTGGGAAGATATTCCTTGCTCACTGCTTTGTAAGCACTGCTTTCTGGTTATAGCAGGGTGGCTTGGCATGGGTGTGTTTCATTTACCCCTTAAGATTGCCTTTCCCTCCCATTTTGTTAAAGATTGCCCAGGTCCAAGAAAATGCCAGCATTTCACATATTTCAAATATCAGCAGAACTTGAGAACTGATGGGAATATAGCAGCAATCAACATTTAGTAGGAGTATTCATATGTTCTCTTCCAAAGTCTAGTTTTATTGGGTGTGGTGGTGCATGTCTGTAATCCCAGTGACTCAAGAGGCTGAGACAGGAGGATTGCAAGTTCAAAGCCAGCCTCAGCAACTTAGCAAGATCCTGTCTCAAAATGAAAAATAAAGAGGGCTGGGGATGTGGCTCAGTGGTTGAGTGCCCCAGAATTCAATCCCTGGTACTAAAGAAACAAAAAAACTCCCCCAAACAGAAAACTCCAAGGTTTAGTTTTATATCATAAAAAAGTAGTATTTTTGCTGGAGTTAATTTGGCCTTTTTTTCTGGTCTTTTTTTTTTTTTTTTGGTGGTCATGCTGGGAATTGAACCCAGGGCTTTGTGCATGCAAGGCAAGCACTCTACCAACTGAGCTATATCCCCAGCCCCCCTGGTCAGTTTTATGACTACCGATCATATAATTATCTGTGGATTAACAATCAGTATCTTGGATTGACAAATTTGAAAGAGAAATGCAGAGCTTTCATTAAAACTCAGCATCTTTTCTTAATAGATCTTTTCTTAATAGATCCTCATCCAAGAAATATTGTAAAAATAAAACTCTCTGGTGTTAAACATTCCTGTTACAGGTATTCTCTGTATACCCTTGACCTGTGAGTGTTTACTGTTAAGATGTGTATAGATGATTATGTATATATGTATGCATATGTACATACGTCATATATAATCTATCTACTTGTAGCAGAGGTTTTTGTATTTTAAGATCAGAACCTTTTGCATTGAGGCGAATTCCTATACAGGAAAGTCAGGTTTTATGTGGTGACACCATTTTAAGAGTGTTACTTCATTTGCTTCTACTTGTACACACGTGAAGAATACGTTTATAAGGATTGCATTTTCAGTTTAATTACAACTATATTGCTTTTTTTTTTTTTTGGTGGGGGGCGGGGACTGGGGATTGAACTCAGGAGCACTCGGCCACTGAACCACATCCCCAGCCCTATTCTGTATTTTATTTTGAGACAGGGTCTCACTGAGTTGCTTAGGGCCTTGCTAAGTTGCTGAGGCTAGCTTTGAACTCGTGATCCTCCTGCCTCAGGCTCCCGAGTCGCTGGGATCACAGGCGTGCACAACTGTATTGCTTTTAATAGAACACTTACCTACTATAGGCCTGTTAATAACTTTGACATCTGCCCTAATTAAATCAGCTTGTTTTTTGGGCAATTCAAGCAGCACTCAATACTTTAATTGAACTAAAAGGAACAGGGAGAGGGAATCTTACGTCTAATGAACTTTGGTAGCTACTAGAAAGGGAATGAAAATGGCATGCCTCAACATATAAAGCCTTGAATACAGAGACAAACTAGAAACTAATTTGCTGGGAATATGTGAAACTTTACCACCGTTTGCTTTGTGGTTGATGAAAGGAATGCTATGAATTCTTCAAATTTTCTAGCACAAATAATAATCTAAAATATAGCAACATTGTGATATTCCAATATGCAATTCTTGATGTTCTATAGGGATTTCAGAAAATGGCTGGAACTATAAAGCTGTTGGAGTTTGACTTGGTATAAATAGAACACTTTCAACCTCTTGTCATGCTGTGCCAGGGAGCCCTTTAATTATGAACGCTTTAAAATTTTTGTTAAAAGTTTTTATAGAAACTTAGTGAAGTGTTCCTATTCTGTTCACTTGTGGCAAGAGCTCCCAACTATTGAGTGCTAAGTAGGTTCTTTTTATAGATCTAAATTATAGACTCTTTTTAAAAGAGGGAAGCAACTTTAATTTCAGAGAAATTTGAAAATTCTTTGCACCACCTTTTTGATTGTGAGTAGGACTAGGAGCCTAACTGAGGGCATCAGACAGCTCCTTGCACAAAGGAGGGCACTGTAAGAGAGTGTGTCTCCATAAAGAGGCCGCCGCTCTCCAGGTAGAGACCCGGTTTGGTGACCCTGTGGCTGCTCGAAGACGTTCAGCTGTGTTTTATCTGTTCAGCTGTGTTTTATCTGAGCAGTTGCCCTGTCAATCGTAGTCTTATCTGGTATCTAGGGAATTATCAGTAATGGGCTCCGGGTGAAGCAGAAGGAAAGGCAAATTACTCTTACCTCTTACTATTAAAGTAAGAGCCTCCTGAGACCATAATTAAACTTTATTCTTTTCTAAAGAATGTTTATGTTTGATGTGGGGCAAAAGGTACTTCAGATGAAGACAGGATGTGTATGCACTTCCTTTAATTAAATGGTGTATATATCCTTTAAATTTTTTTTCTTTTTTTTTTTTGAGGAAGGGACTGCCGAACATCTATAGACATGAACTTGGTTGTCATTTCATTTTCACTCTTGGTGTGTATTCTCAACCCAGGCATTATGGGGCAAAATTGTTTTTGGGGGATTGGTGAAAAAACTTTTTCTGTATAAAGCACAGATTTATACCTAATACATTTATAGATATGCAGTGTGTCTGTGTGGGGTAGTACAATTTTATGGGGAAAGATAAGGAAAAAAAAACAAAGCAAAATATAAAGAGGCTCCTGGGGGAACAATACACATAAAAAAGGTTGTGAAATGTTGATGTACCTTTTCTCACCTTAACATTTCTGATATTAGGATGGATTTTTAAATTGATTGCATGCCGTGGTTTCATATTTTCTTGGTCAAACTTAAATAATGGTGTGTATTACACAATTTTAAGATGGTATGATGGTGTCTACGATTTGCTGAAACACTGTGAATTTTTCAAAGTACTGGGGAAGATCAGAGAAGAATCTATTGGGCAAACAGACAAAAGGACTCCTCAAAACAAAACAAACCAACAAGCAAAACCCCCAGAAGATTTTTAAACATCAAAAACAGCCATTAACTTTTCCTATTTCCTTTTTCTAACTGAAGGTTTTCATGGATGAAGTCAACATTGTACCAGTTTCCTAGGTCAGAAGCATCAGTCGTTTTTAACTTTCCTTGTGACCCAATCAAAATTCTCATTCAGCTCTTCCTTCTTATTGCCACATCCTGGCCCCTCGCCAGCGCGCTTCTCTTCTGCCCACCCTTCCATCTTGTCTCTCTGGCCCCTCTCTCTGGCCCTTTTTGATCCTTTTGCTTCCATCACATCACTTTCTCTGGTGGGCCCCTTGCACCCCCATGACATTTTCACTTTGCCCTTTCCACTGGTTAGAGAAAAATACAGATTTCTACATGGTAGCAATTCCATGTGTTTTAGCTGCTAATATTATCATTACACTTGGAGCCAGTGTGGTTTCTGGTGGGGTTTAATTTCAGCGTTTATGTGGATGCATTTGCTGTACTTTGTATTCATCTGTGTTCCTCTCTTATAGCTGGCCTTGGGAGGACAGGGACGTTGATAGCCTGTTATGTAATGAAGCACTACAGGTTTACACATGCGGAAATCATCGCTTGGATAAGAATTTGCCGGCCAGGCTCCATCATCGGGCCCCAGCAGCACTTCCTGGAAGAGTAAGTGTACCCTTAGTATTTTCATGGTACATCTTTGTTACTGACCCTTTGTACTTCTTCTTCCCCAGGTTCTGGACTGTGTCAAGCTTGCAGTTAGAAAATGGCAGCATTGTTAGAGAAGTCTTTGCCTCTAATAGAATATTGTTGATTTGACAGCTAATGCATTCTCACTTTGTACCTTTTATATCTCTTGGATCAGGTGAGAGTGAGAAGAAAATCACAGAGCCATCTCTGCCTACCCCTTTTCTGTCATTTTCTATGTGTGATCTGGCTACAGTGCAATTTTCTTATGTCATCCCACTTGGCACTTTTCATTCTTTTCTTTTGTTTGCATGTCTAAAAGCAGAATGAAATAAAAAACACAACTAAGGTCAGTCAGTGATTTCACTAAGTTCGCTGCTCCCCTGACAACTAACTGAACTGCTAATGAGGCTGCACCTTCTGAATATACCCAAGAAGTTACCAAGGAAAGTAAAAGGAGAACTGGGTTTTAGCCCTGGCCCTGCTTCTCACCAGCTTTATGACCATCATTTAGAAGAATGCTTATCAATTCATTTGTTCATTTACATAGTGATTTGTGAACTTTCGGTGCAACCTCAGCCCACTGGGTAGAGAGATTTAACCTGTAAGGGTACAATCCTTTCTGGATCACCTGGCTTCTTCCTAAAATGTTACAGCTTACCATCAATTTACCCGTTAATAAAATGAGTAGATGAAATTGGCGCTAGTTGACCTAGGTCCAGCTCTAAAATGTTATCAATTAATGACATACTGAAACTGCATTTTTTTCCTTTTATGTTGGGATGGCATTCTTTTCCATGTAATTATTCCTTTCTAATTTAAATCATTTTAGGTTGGTAAGAAACAAATGATCATGAATTTCATAGAAAGGTGCCGCAAGTAAGCTATTAGCATCTGAAGTGATTAAGAAGATTTGAGCCTGCCAAGAAATTACTTCAGTTGTCAATACTATAGGGAATAACTTATAAGAAAATAAATTCCGAAAAATGAACAGTTATACCTTAGCTTAAAAGCAAGGCAGAAGGGTAATAATTTTTCAAGAAAAAACATGCAAGAACAGGATTCATTAAGAAGATGAAACTTCAAGGGTTTTACCTGTGAGGTACAAATAAAATAATTCTGTTATTAATGCTTTGTTCTCAATCATATTTCTCAGCCAACTGTTTCCTCTGTTGTGCATTCTGTGCTCCTACAGTGTGGTGCTTTGTAGAATGAATCTTCAGGTGCTTATTGTACTAATTCCTTAACCAAAGTTGAATAAATGGCCTTAAAAAACAAAAACGAAAAATATTCCTCATCCTATCTTTGAGCCATTTAATCCATCTTAAAATTAGGGATTGGAAAAAGGTTCATTCAGTCAGTAGAACATTTACTTGCACCAAGCCCTGCACCGCACAGCTCATGAGACAAGGAGATGCAGTGGAGAATGCCACTGACTCAGATCGCCTGGTTTTCAGGGTGTTATAGACACAGCCTGCCTCTTCATGCCTATGAACACCCTCAGACCTCTCTGTTGTGCCTCTTCTCTGCCATATCACAAGGTGATACCAGAAGAAATTTGGGTTATAAGGTACAGGCACTCTGGGTTGAAGGAATGTTTTTTTCCTTTATGGGTGCATAAGCTGTACAACTCTGGAAATTTCCTAGGTTGTGAGTCATACTATGGTTTTCCAAATATTTGCAAAAACCGAGGTGCAGGAATGACTCTCTCATCTAATTCCAGTATGAAAGTAAGTCGTTGCAATGCTCAGGTTAGAACCTTCAGAAGGCAGACATCTCTTTGTCTTAGGCATTGTACCTTTTATATTTTGCAATGTTTCTTACAGAACTTGCATAGAAAAGTGCCTGTGGTACTCACGGGCTTTCTCTGGCATTATTAGATCTCTTCCTTCAGAGCAATGGTCTCTGCCCTACTCTGCTAAATATTTGAGCTTGACTTTTACTCTTTTAGTCTCTTCTTGTATTTTCCTCTCCCAAGCCTGTGACACACCCCAGGCAATGTTTAGTGTGTTGGTGGCATTCTTCCATCCAGCAGATGGTGGTTGTGTGCACACCCTGGGTCAGGCGATGCTCTCTTCCAGGGAAGGGCGAGTGAACGCAGCAGCCAGGGTCCTTACTCTTAGGGTGCATGCCTTTCTGTGGAAGGAACACACAGTAAGCAAAAGTGTACATTTATATGCAGGGTGACATCTGATGGCAAGTACTCTGAAGGGGTGACAGAAATGGGCAAGGGGTGGGCACACAGGAGTGGGCAGAGCTCTTGGGAAGCAAGGAGGACTTCTCTGAGGAGTGCTGAGACCTAAAGGCAAGAAAGAGCAAGTTCTGGCAAATCTGAATTGTGTTCCATGCAGGGAACCCCTGAGGGTCCTGAGATGAAGGCATGTTTAGTGTTTTAAAATTGAGACAAGAAGTTAATTTGAATGGAATATAATAAGCTGGGTATGCTCAGTGAATTTTGGCAGAGCAGATACAACTGTGGAACCTTCCTGAGATCAAGAAGTAGAATATCACCAACATCCAGAGGCACCTCTGAGGTCTCTTCCCATTCACTACCCAGTTCTTCCATCAAAGGGAACCGTTCCAGATGTGTTTTGCCTGTTTCTGAACCTTCTGTAGGGGGAACCCCTGCAGTATGTGTAGACTTCTAACTACTTTTCCTCCACGTCATCCTTGATGCTGTTGGTGCAATAGCTTGTTCATTTTCATGCTATGATGGTTTGAATAGAAGATTTTATTTCTCTGTTGATGGATATTCAGGCTGTTCCCAGTTGTTGGCTGTTTTGTATCTTTTGGTGTGTGATCTGGTGGATGTGCACCTCTGGGTAGGGACAGTTGGATGGGTGCATTCAGCTTTAGCAGGTATTAAACACTTTCCCCAAGTCAGTATGACTGTTTATATTCTCATCAGCAGTGGCTTGTTTGTCTTAAATTCTAGCCATTGGATTTTGTTAGCTGTGGTTATTTGCTTTGTAGTATTAATTTGTTTTTCTGTGATAACTAATGAGGTTGAACATTTTTCATGATTACTGGCCATTCATATGTTCCCTTTATGAAACATCTTTTCAAGTCTCTTGAACATTTTGTTAAATTGTCTTTTTTTTATTTGTAGGAATATTCTGAATACGTATAGAGCCCATTTGATGTAATACAATACATTCTCCTACTCTCATGGTGTGCATTTCACTCCTACTTAATGGTGTTTTTGATTAACAGAATTTTAAAGTATCAGTACAGTTCAATTTCATGAATTTTTTTCTTGCAGGTAATGCTTTCTGGGTACTACTTAAGATATCTTTGTTGCTGGGTATGGTGGCATATGCTATAGTCTCAGCTTCTTGGGAGGCTGAGGCTGGAGAATCACTTGAGCATAGGAGTTTAAGATGAACCTGGGCACCATAGTGAGACCCTGTCTAAAGGAAAAAAAAAAAAAAGAGATATCTTTGTCAACTCCAGAGTATTAATATTATTATCTTCCAGAAGCATTATTGATTTTTTCCATTAAATTTTTCATTAGGAATTGCTTTAAAGCATATATAGTGAGATAGGAGCCAATGCTGTTTCCCCCCCATATCAATATTCATGTGACCCAACACAATTTATTGAAAAGAGCACCCTTTTCCCTTTGCTTTAAAGTGTCACCTTATCACACATCAAATGTCTGCATGTTTGTTTCTGGACACTGTATTCCATTCTGTCAGTTTGTCTACCTTGACACCTATACCATAGTTCAGAATCACTGCATTTTCAAGTCTTAATGTCTAGGAGTGTAAGTCCTTTGATTTTTTTTTTTTTTTTTTT
>JAJEJO010004207.1:267019-313015 GCA_020662805.1 Glaucomys volans
GTTTTTTTTTTTTTTTTTTTTTTTGCATTTTATTTAGAGGCAGGGTCTCACTGAGTTGCTTAGGGCCTCACTAAATTCCTGAGGCTGGCTTTGAACTTGCAATTCTCCTGTCTCATTCTCCCAAGCCGCTGGGATTACAGGTGTGCGCCACTGTGCCCAGCTGGTCCTTTGATCTTATTCAAGATTATGTTTATAGCTTTGATCTTATTTAAGAATATCTTGATACTTTCATTTATTTAGATCTTTTAAAATCTTAATAATTTAACAATATCTTTAGTTTTCTGTGTAGAGGAGTTGGATGTCTTTTACTTGAATTTATCAAATGCATTGTAGAAGTATGATGTTTCAGTTTTATTTTCTAATTGTTTAAGGCTGGAATGTAGAATTAGAATTGATATAAAAATCTTAGTTCAATTAGTTTTCCCATTTGTCCTTCTGTGTGACCACAAACCAAGACAAGATGTAGAACATCCTAGAAAGTTCCATCAGGCCTCTTCTCAGTCAATGTGCCCTGACACAACTCAGAAGCACTTGCTTCTGGTTTCTGTCACTGTGAATCAATTTCGTCTGTTCTTGGGCTATATTGATACACCATGTATTGTTATGTGGATGACTTTTTTTCCTTTCTTGCATAAAATGTTTTTGAGGTTGATTCATACTGAGTATGTATGTAGTTTATTCTTTTTTATTGCTGAGTAGTTTTCTACTGTATGAATAAATTATGATACAGTTGTTAATGGACATTTGGATGGTTTCTAATTTTAAATTATTATGAATAAAGCTCCCATGAATATTTTTGTCTGAGTCTATAGGCATATGTTTTCATTTCCTTTATTTAAAAAATCAGGGATGAAATTGCTGGGTCATTGGGGCTAGGTACAATTTAACTTTATGAAAAACCACCAATTTTACAAAGTGGTTGAATCATTTTATAAACTGGTAAAGTATGAGAGGTCTAGCTGTGTCATATCTGTGTCAAATTTTATATTATAAGCATTTTTCCCTCATTCTGGTTGGTTTGAAATAGTATCTCATTACGATTTCAGTTTGTATTTCTCTGATGACTAATGATATTACACTATATTCATATACATATGTTATCTTTTGTAAGGTGTCTGGTCAAGTCTCTTGCTCATTATATTAGTTTTTAAAAATCATTGCTTTGTATTATATAGGTCTATATATATTTTATATATCTACTACATATATATAAAATATTTACATATGCTTTATATATTTTATATACAAATTTTTGTCAGATACATGTACTATGTGTCTTTTAGTGAGCAGAATCTTTAAATTCTCCTGAAATTGATTTTTGCAAATTAACCTTATATCCTACAAAACTCACTAATTTCACTTATTAGTTTTAGTAGTTTTCCTCTTTTTTTCCTCATTGCACTGGCTCAGTTGGAAGTGGTAGTAAAAGTAGACATCTGTGTTTTGTTCCTGATCTAAGGGAGAAAATATATCATTAAATATGATGTTGGCTGAGGGATTTCAAAGATGACTTTTATCTGAATGTGGAAACTTCTATCTTGTTTGTTTTGAGTTTTTAATTTAAAAGTGGTAGTAAACTTTGTCAGTTTTCCTGGATCTGTTTAGAAAATTATATAATTTTCCTCTTTTTTTTTTCTGGTGATGATGTGTTACACTGATTTTCAAATGTTAAGCCATAATAGTTATGCTATATTATTTTTTTTGAAGACTGGATTTGATATACTAATGTTTGTTGAGGATCTCTTTGTCTATGTTCATATAGAATTTTGTTGTATGCTTTTCTCTTCTTGGACAGGTTGAGTATTCCTTACCTTAAATGCTTGAAATCTAATATTTTAAATATTGGAGTTTTTGCTTTTGGAACATTTGATAGTTTTACCAGTTGAACATCCCTCATAAGAAATTCTAAAATCTGAGCTATTCCAAAATGCAAAATTTGTTAATTCTCAAAAAGTTTTAGGTTTTGGGGCATTTTGATTTTGAATTTTTGAATTAGGGATGCTCAACCTATAATGCTTTTGTTAAGTTTTGGTGACAAGGTTATGCTGACCTCATAAGATCTGTCTCCTGAAAAGGTGTTATAAGATGATATTGTGAGAATTAAAGGGTAGGATAGGAAATTAGGGGATGGAAAGTGATGTGGAGACAGTGGTTGAGTTTACCACTGTCACCTAGAGTATGACAGTGGTAAACCAGGTCTCGAACCATGAAGAGTTTGGGTCTGAAAGTCTCTCAACTCGGCAGGTCATTTTCATGGAGGCTGAAGGATTTGGGCCAGTGGGAGTTTTCTATCTAGCAACTTTTAGAGTAGGGTGGCTAAGGGGTGAGCGAGAGTCTCCTCTGTTTTGTCTTATTTTGCATGTGGTACTGAGTATTGAACCCAGAGTCTTGTGCTTGCTAGGTAAGTACTTTACCATGAGATACATCCTCAGCCCCCAACATCTCCTCTGGTGCCATGTTTGTTGGGTGTGAGGGTAGGGAATGGTGTGTGAGGTATCCAGGTAATCTCAGCTTCATTTCAGGTAGTGCTCTGGCCTGTGGGGGAAGTATCAGATCAGAGGGGCCCGGATGCTCTGGTGGTGAACACTTCTGTTCATTTCTTTCCTGACAATTTATAACCATTCTTCTGAGAAAGTTAATTTTACACGCCTTTCTGTAGCCATTCTAAACTTTGTCACAAATCTTCTCCTAAGCTGTACTGTATGCTAATGATGATTTTCCTTTTGCCCAGCCCATATGGCTATTGTGAGCTGATAAAACTTGACTTTCTCTATTAAATGTAAACCACTTAGAAGAGAAGGAAATGGTTTATTTCTGGTCTATCCTTCTTTCAACATGCATCCTTAAGCTACTAATGAAACAACTGTTAACAGCAACAAAGTAACAATAGTTATTTTTCTGTCTCAGTTAGCTTTCTGTCGCTGTAACAAATACCTGAGATAAAGAAACTTCAAAAGAGGGAAGGTTTATTTTGGTTCAGGATTTCATGGTTCAGTTCCATGGTTGCTTGGCCCTGTTACCTTTGGGCCGGTTGTTGTTCCGCACCGAACAACAAAGGTTGAGTGCCCACCCTTGGACCAGCCAGGGGGGGGCACGGGGTCAAACAGGATGGTAAGTGTTGATGGCTGAAAAACGCACACCAGCCGGGAGTCTGTCGAGAAGGATCTCAGTTTAATGGAGGAGGAGAACAGATATATAAGGGGGCGAGTGAGCGGGAAAGAAACAAAGAAAGGAGAGGAGATACCTGCAGGGCCAATCACCTTAAAGGTAAACAGCCCATGAAGCACACATCAAAGCCTGCAGGGCAAAGGTCTCCTAAGATTTGATGGTGGCCAGAGCTGCTCACGTTCACAGAAGTCGAATGGGCCAATCCTAGGCCACCACCTTGGTGGTACCACTGGTGAGGGGGGCTTATGCCCCGAGGGTGGTGGTGTTGCGGTCGCCATTTTAAGGTGTGTCCCTCTAGCCGGTGGCAAGGCAGCTCATCATGGTGGGAAGTGCATGGGGAAGCAAAGCTGCTCACCTCATGGTATTCCAGAAACAAAGAGAGGAAGAGAGAAGAGAAACAGAATCCCAGTATCTCCTTCATGCCCCTATGACCTGTCTTCCTTCCATCAGAACCCTACAGGTGACACTGCCTTCCAATAGTGCCGCAGGCTAGGGACCAAACCTTCAACACATAGGTCTTTGACGTTCACTCAAGGTCCAACATTTTCCACATTGTATTTTATTGTTATAATTATAGATTTCAAATCTTTCCCAGTGGTTTTTAATTTTCCCATCTTTATCATTCTTGTCTACATTTGATATCATCTCTCAGGTGGCAGAGATTCCTTCTTTCCTTCTACAAATCTTTGTTGAAAATTCCTAAGTAGGCAACTGGGAAGTTACAGTAAAAGTAAAAAGTTAATTTTAACCTTAGAGCTCATTTATTGGGCCAGGGCAGAAACATTAATAGACAAATATATAAATTATATAGTTTCTCTGATGGTGACAGGTGCTACATGGAAAAATCAGGGAAGAATAAGGAGCGGAGGAGAGGTTGTTTTAAATAAGTAGGGCCGAGGGAGCTCATTGAAAAGGCTTGTGAACGAAGGTGTTGAAAAGTGAAAGTATAAATCACATGGATAATTAACATTTTTTTAAAAAATGGTCTTTTTATTTATAAAAAATAAAAGTAGTTTTTTCCTTCTGATTTAGTTTTACACTGACAAAAATTGTGTAAGTTTAAGGTATATCACATGTTGTTGTGAAATATGTGTATATTATAGTGGGATGGTGAAATCTAACTTATTATCATTCATTTGCCACTTATTATCATTCATTTGCCTCACATACTTACCATCTATTTGTGGTGAAAAAAAAAAAAAAAAACCTAAAATATACCCTCTTAGCAATTTCCTGTATATAATACGTTGGTTTTTTAAAAAATATTTTTCATTGTAGATAGACACAATACTCCTTTAATTAATTAATTAATTAATTAATTTTTATGTGGTGCTGAGGATTGAACCCAGTACTTCACATGTACTAGGCAAGCGCTCTACCACTGAGCCGTAACCCCAGCCCACCTATAATACATTGTTATTAACCGTAGCCACCGTGTTGTACAGTAGATCTCTGTAACTTATTCCTCCTAACTAAAATTTTGCATATTTTTAAAAATTTGTTCTAATTATTTATACATGAAGCAGAATGCATTTTAATTCATTGTACACAAATGGAGCACAACTTTTCATTTCTCTGGTTGTACATTAGAGTCATACCATTTGTGCAATCATACATGTACCTAGGTTAATGATGTTTGTCTCATTCCACCATCTTTCCCACTCTCATGGCCCCTCCCCTATCTCCACTCCCCTCCGCCGAATCCAAAGTTCCTCCATTCTTCCCTTGCACCCCACCACCCACAAATCAGAGAAAACATTTGGCCTTTGGTTTTTGGGGAATTGGCTTATTTTGCTTAGCATGATATTCTCCAATTCCATCCATTTACCTGCAAATGCCATAATTTCATTCGTTTTTAAGACCGAGTAATATTCCATTGTGTATATATACCACAGTTTCTTTATCCATTCATCTATTGAATGGCATCTAGGTTGGTTCCATAGCTTAGTTATTGTGAATTGAGTTGCTTTAAACATTGATGTGTCTGCATCACTGTAGTATGCTGATTTTAAGTCTTTTGGATATAGACCGAGGAGTGGGATTGCTGGGTCAAATGGTGGTTTCATTCCAAGTTTTGTAAGGAATCTCCATACTGCTTTCCAGAGTGGTTGCACTAATTTACAGTTCCACCAGCAATGTATAAGCGTACCTTTTTCCTCACATCCTCACCAACACCTATTGTTGTTTGTATTCTTGGTAACAGACATTCTAATTGGGGTGAGATGTATCTTAAGGTAGTTTTGATTTGCATTTCTCTTATTACTAAAGATGTTGAACATTTTTTCATTTATCTGTTGACTGTTTGTAGATCCTCTTCTGTGAAATGTCTGCTCATTTCCTTAGCCCATTTATTGATTGGGCTAAGGAAATTTATTTATTTGTATTCTTGGTGTAGACTTTTTTGAGTTCTTTATATATTCTGGAGATTAGTGCTCTATCTGAAGTGTGTGTGGCAAAGATTTGCTCCCACTCGGAAGGCTCTCTCTTCACATTGCTGATTGTTTCCTTTGCTGAGAAAAAGCTTTTTAGTTTGAATCTATCCCAATTATTGATTCCTGCTTTTATTTCTTATGCTTTGGGTGTCACGTTAATGAAATCTGGTCCTAGGCTGATATGATGAAGATTTGGACCCACTTTTTCTTCTATTACGTGCAGGGTCTCTGGTCTAATTCCTAGGTCCTTGATCCATTTTGAGTTGAGTTTCATACAGGTTGAGAGATATGAGTTTAGTTTCATTTTGCTGCATATGGATTTCCAGTTTTGCCGGCACCATTTGTTGAAGAGGCTATCTTTTCTCCATTGTGTGTTTTTGGCTCCTTTGTCAAGTATGAGATAACTGTATTTATGTGGGTTTATCTCTGTGTCCTCTATTCTGTACCATTGGTCTACCTGCCTATTTTGGTGGCAATATCATGCTGTTTTTGTTATATTGCTTTGTAGTATACTTGAAAGTCTGGTATTGTGATACCAGCTGCTTTGCTCTTCCTGCTAAGGATTGCTTTAGCTAGTCTAGGTCTCTTATTCCTCCAAATGAATTTCATGATTGCTTGCTCTATTTCTATGAGGTCCATCATTGGGATTTTAATTGGAATTGCATTGAATTTGTATAGCACATTTTGATAATATTAATTCTGCCTATCCAAGAACATGGGAGATCTTTCCATCTTCTAAGGGTTTCTTTAATTTCTTTCTTTAGTGTTCTGTAGTTCTCATTGTAGAGGTTTTTCACCTCTTTTGTTAAATTGACTCCCAGGTATTTTATTTTTTTTGAGGCTATTGTGAATGGGGTAGTTTTCCTAATTTCTCTTTCAGAGGATTCATCACTTATGAATAAGAATACATTAGATTTTTGAGTGTTGATTTTATATCCTGCTACTTTATTGAATTCATTTATAAGTTCTAGAAGTTTTCTGGTGGAATTTTTCGGCTCCTCTAAATATGGAATGAGATCATCTGCAAATAGTGATAGTTTAAGTTCTTCTTTTCCTATTCAAATCCCTTTTATTTCTTTAGTCTGTGTAATTGCTCTGGCTAGAATTTCTAGGATGCTGTTGAATAGAAGTGGCAAAAGAGGGCATCCCTGCCTTGTTCCAGTTTTTAGAGGGAATGCTTTCAGATTTTCTCCATTTAGAATGATGTTGGCTGTGGCTTACCATAGCCTTTACGATGTTGAGGTATGTTTCTACTATCCCTATTTTTTTCTAGTGTTTTGAGCATGAAGGAGTGCTGTATTTTATCAAATGCTTTTACTGCACCTATTGAAATAATCATGTGGTTCTTAACTTTAAACCTGTTGATGTGGTGAATTATATTTATAGATTTCCAGATGTTGAACCAACCTTGCATCCCTGGGATGAAACCCACTTGATCATGGTGCACTATCTTTTTAATATGTTTTTGTATGTGATTTGCAAAAAATTTGTTAAGAATTTTTGCATCTATGTTATTAGGGATATTGGTCTGAAGTTTTCTTTCCTCGATGTGTCTTTGTCTGGTTTTGGTATCAGGGTGATATTAGCTTCATAGAATGATTCTGGGAGTGTTCCCTCCTCTTCTATCTCGTGGAATACTTTGAGGAGTATTGGAATGAGTCTTTCTTTGAAGGTCTTGTAGAACTCAGCTGAGAATCCATCTGGCCCTGGACTTTTCTTGGTAGGTAGGCTCTTGATGACTTCTTCTATTTCGTTGCTTGAAATTGGTCTATTTAAATTGTATATGTCCTCCAGATTCTGTTTGGGTGGATCATATGTCTCTAGAAACCTATTAATATCTTTGAGATTATCTATTTTGTTGGAGTATAGATTTTCAAAATAGTTTCTAATTGTTTTGCATTTTGATAGCATGCATTGTGATAGTTCCTTTTTTATCTCAAATTTTAGTAATTTGAGTTTTCTCTCTGTTAGTGTGGCTAAGGGTTTATCAATTTTGTTTATTTTTTCAAAGAACCAACTTTTTGTTTTGTCAATTTTTTGAATTGTTTCTTTTGTTTCAATTTCATTGATTTCAGCTCTGATTTTAATTATTTCCTGTCTTCTGCTTTTGGTGCTAATCTGTTCTTTTTCTAGGGCTTTGAGCTGTAATGTGAGGTTGTTTATTTGTTTACTTTCCATTCTTTTGTTGAATGTGCTCCATGCAATGAATTTTCCTCTTAGTACTGCTTTCAAAGTGTCCCAGAGATTTTGATATGTTGTATCGTTGTTCTCATTTACCTCTATGAATTTTTTATTTTCCCCCTGATGTCTTCTGTTATCCATACATCATTCAACAGTGTATTATTTAATCTCCAGGTGTTGGAATCGTTTCTGTTTTTTATTTTATTATTGATTTCTAATTTCATTCCATTATAATCTGACAGAATGCAAGGTATTATCTCTATCTTTTTGTGTTTGCTAAGAGTAGCTTTGTGGTATAACATATGGTCTGTTTTAGAGAAGGATTCAGGTGCTGCTGAGAAGAAAGTGTATTCACTTCTTGCTGGATGGAATACTCTATATATGTCTGTTAAGTCTAAATTATTGATTGTGTTACTGAGATCTATGGTTTCTTTGTTCAATTTTTGTTTGGAAGATCTGTCCAATAGTGAGAGAGGTATATTAAAGTCACCTACTATTATTGTGTTGTGGTCTATTAGGTTCCTGGAATTGATAAGTATTTGTTTAACATACAAGGATGGATGCACTATTGTTTGGGGCATAAATATTTATGATCATTATATCTTGCTGATTTATGCTTCCCTTAAGCAATATGAAATGACCTTCTTTATCCCTTCTGACTAACTTTGGCTTGAAGTCTGCTTTATCTAAAATGAGAATGGAAACCCCTGCTTTTTTACTGAGTCTGTGTGCATGGTATGTTTTTTCCCATCCTTTTACCTTCAGTCTGTGGGTGTCCTTTTCTATGAGATGAGTCTCTTGAAGACAGCATATTGTTGGGTCTTTCTTTTTAATCCAGTCTGCCAGTCTATGTCTTTGGATTACTGAGTTTAGGCCGTTAACATTCAGGGTTATTATTGAGATATGACTTGCATTCCTGGTCATTTTGACTTGTTTTTGGCTTTTAACTTGACTTGGTTTCTCTTTTAATTCACTATTCCTTTAGGGTAATTCCTCCCTTTACTGGATTACATTGTTGTTTTTCATTTCTTCCTCTTGGAATATTTTGCTGAGAATGTTCTCTAGTGCAGGTTTTCCATTTGTGAATTCTTTTAGCTTTTGTTTATCATGGAGGGATTTAATTTTGTCATCAAATCTAAAGGTAAGTTTGACTGGATATAAAATTCTTGATTGGCATCCATTTTTTTTCAGAGCTTGAAATATATTCCAGGCCTTTCTTGCTTTTTAGAGTCTGGACTGAGAAATCTGCTGATATCCGTATCAGTTTCCCCCTGTATGTAATCTGATGCTTTTCTCTAGCAGCCTTTAAAATTCTATCTTTATTTTGTATGTTAGGTATTTTCGTTATAATGTGCCTCGGTGTGGATCTGTTGTAATTTTGTGTGTTTGGTGTCCTGTAAGCCTCTTGTATTTGATTTTCCATCTCATTTGTCAGATTTGGGAAATTTTCTGATATTATTTCATTGAACAGATTATTCATTCCTTTGGTATGTATCTCTGTGCCTTCCTCAATCCCAATAATTCTTAAATTTGGTCTTTTCATGATGTCCCATGTTTCTTGGAGGTTCTGTTCATGATTCCTTACTGTCTTCTCTGTTTGGTTGACTTTGTTTCCAAGATTAAATATTTTGTCTTCATTGTCTGAGGTTCTGTCTTCCAAGTGATCTAGCCTGTTAATTATGCTTTCTATTGAGTTTTTATTTTGGTTTATTGTTTCCTTCATTTCAAGGATTTCTGGGTTTTTTTTTTTTCCAGAATTTCTATCTCTTTATTGACATGATTTTTTGCTTCCTGCAATTGCTCTGTTAGCTGATTACCCATCGCCTGCATTTGCTCTCTCGTCACATTGTTTGCTTCTCGGATCATTTTAATTATGTACATTCTGAACTCCCTTTCTGACATTCCTTCTACCATGTTGTCATTGCGTTCTATTGATATAGCATCTAGGTTTGTTTGGGACACTTTCTTCCCTTGTTTTCTCATGTTGCTCACGTATCTTACCTTCTAGCAGTGTGAATCAGAGGTATTGCAGTTTCCCTTTAAAGACTTATCATGTCCCTGAAGATTTTCAATACCTCACCTTGAAGAGATTAATATTAGCAACACATCATATAAACAATATGCGTCCTTAATTCGTATATACCCTATTTAGATATAAACTGTTGTCATAATATACAGAGATGGGTTCACCTTTTTATCTACAGCAAAACCAATAGGTTTGCAATATGGAACACAATTTCAAATGGTGGAAAAAGAGAATGAGGAGGGGTGTAGAATGTACTGTTAATGAGATGGGAAGTGAGTCTATAGAGGTACTATGTCATAGGAATAGTGAAAGCAGGATTAAAAGAAATAGGTTGTCAGCATGAGAAAAGAGAGAGTCTCCAAGGAAATAGATAAATAAGAGGACGATAAAGTGATAAGAATATTAATAAAAGAAAAAAGTGGGAATATAGCAGGTATAATAGGAATAATTGTAATACTATTTTTAAAAAGTTCAGCAATAAAATTATACTGTATTATTCAAACCTCCTATTTTTCAGTAGTCTGTTGCCTGACAAGTGCTCAGGCCTGCAGGGAAGGTGGAGTGGCTGAACCTCTGGGCTCCTCCCATCTGGCTCTGCCCACCCCCCAGAGCAGGCCTGGTCTGGGCCTCCCATTTATTGATTCTTGATTTTATTCTTGCAAATTTTGTGTCTTTTGATCAATATCTCTCCCCGCCCCCACTTCAACTCTTAGCTTCTATGAGTTTGACTTATTCAGATTCACCATATGAATGAGATTTTATGGTATTTACCTTTCTGTTCTTTACTTATTTCACTTAATATAATATCCTCCAGGTTTACCCATGTTGATGAAAATGATAGGATTTCTTTTTATAAGAAAGACCAAATAGTATTCTACTGTTTATATACCCCATTTTCTGTATCCATACATTCATTGATGGACACTTGGGTTGATTTCATATCTTCATTATTGAGAAAAATGCTGCAGTGAACACCAAAGTGTAGATGTCTCTTAATTGGAGGTTTTTGGTTGATGTTCTTTATCAGGTAATCTTGGAATTTCTATGCCTATAATTATGTCATCCACAAATAGGACAGTTTTATGTCCTTTTAAATCTATACTTTTTATTTCTTTTCTTCCTTTCTTGCGTAGACTAAAACGTCTAGCATTGTGCTGAATAAGAGGGATTGGAGCACACATCCTTGTCTTGCTCCTGATCTTTTGGGAAGAACATCCAGGCATTCTTGGATGTTTTTTGAGGCAGTGTCCCCATTCTTATGAATTGATGTTGAATTTTGTCAAAGGCTTTTCCTGCATTGGTTGAGACAATCATGTGATTTTCTTCTTCAGCCTTTTATTAGGGTAGATTCCATTGATTGTTTTTATGTATTGTCATGGGAGAAGAGATGTCACTGGAAGAGAAGTGGGGAACTTGAGCCCAGGACAAGTGGAGTCCTTGACAGATCAGATAGAAAAGAATTTCAGCATGTGTCAGTAGAGGCACAGAGATTTACTTAGGAAAGTGGAGTATTCATTTAATGGAGAATGTGGGCCATTTCAAGAGCAAGAGATATATTTTTGGGATACCTTGCTCTCTTTTAAAGGGAATGTGGTGAGGGCTGGGTGTGGGAAGGAACATGAGGATAGCATTAGTGAATTGTTTATAAGATGGTTCATGGTGGTCTGGTTGTTCTCAGGATCCTTAGGCCAGCGTGGTCTCCATTATCTGATCAATAATGGTGAAAAGTCCTCTAAATTATAGACTACTTAAAATATATCTCTCTTTGCTTAATTTATTTATTGGTAGGCTAATTAGCAGCACACAAGGTAATTATCATAAGTGAGTGAATTTATGCTTAACTTTAAGATTTACAGATTTTCCAGAAATTCAGGAGTGGAAGGCCTGAGGAAGAGACTGGCTTGGGGACTGACAGGCCTAGAAAAGGGTGTGGAAGCTCTGAGTAATATAATGTTCCCTTGTCTTTTCTTTATCTTTTCTTTTAGTTTCTTTTATTCTACCTCAGAATTAGCCTTTTATCCCTGGAATAATCCCCATCTGATCATGGTGTAAAATTCCTTTTAGATAGTGCTAAATTCTGTTTGCTAATATTTTTGTAGAAGATTTTTATGTCTGCATTCATAAATAGTATGATACTCTAGCTTTTCTCTTTTTGGACTCTTTGTCTGATTTTTGCATGAGAGTAATATTAGCTTGATAAAATGAATTGGGAATTGTTCTCTCCTATTTCCAGGAAGAGAGTATGCAGAACTGGTATTAATTATTTAAATGCTTGGTAGAATTCTCCACTCTTTCAGATTTCAGATTTTGGAATATTTGTATAGACTTTACCAAGTAAACACCCCTAATCTGAAAATCTAAAAGCAGAAGTGCTTCAGTATCTGAAAATTTTAAATATCAACCTGACATTCAAAAAGTTTCAGATTTTGTATTTTTGGATTACAAATATTCAACCTATATTCTTAACTTAATTTCTGATATTTAGAATTTTTGTCTTTTTTCTTTCATACAAGTTTGTCAGTTTTATTGATTTTTTTCAAAGAAGTAGCTCTTTATTTCATTGGTTTTCTCTTGACATGTTTTATTTGTTTTTAATTTCATTGATTTATGTTTTTATATTTATTATTTCCTTCTGCTTATTTTGGGTTTAGTTCGCTCTTTTTCTAGGTTCTTGATGTGGGAGATTATTGATTTAAGATATTTCAGTTCTTTACTCATGTATGTATTTAGCACTTTAAGTTTTTCTCTCAGCTTTGTTATTTGAATTTTGACATGTATTTTTATTTTATTTTATATATAGTCATTTTTATCAATTTGAGTGACATATAGAAATCTTAGCAGTCTTTATGTTCCTTTATTCTCTCCATTTGTGATAGTTATCTCAAATATTTAATCAAAGTACACTTAGAACTACAGCAGTATATACTTTTTTGCCTCAATCATCAAACATTTTAGAAACTTAAAAGGAAGAGAGAAGCTGAGTGTGGTGGTGCATGCCTGTCATCCCAACACTTGGGAGGCTGAGGCAGGAGGATTGTGAGTTAGTTGAAAGCCAGCCTCAGCAACTTAGCGAGGTGCTAAGCAACTCAGTGAGACCCTGTCTCTAAATAAAATACAAAATAAGGCTGGGAATGTGGCTCAGTGGTGGAGTGCCCCTGAGTTCAATCCCCAGTATCAAAAATAAATAAATAAATAAATAAATAAAAGAAGTTCATTTTGTTTATCCATATTATTGCTTACTGTGATCTGTCTTCCTTCCCAATGTCCCATACATAGTTCCTTCTATTATCATTTCCTTTCTGTTTAGGGAACTTCCTATAGTGATTCTTTAAGATGGATCTACTAGCAACAAATTCTTTTAGTTTTCTTTCATCCTAGAATATTTTGATTTTCTTTTCATTCTCCAGAAATATTTTCTTTCGTTGTTTGAAAACTGTTGTGCCATTTCTGTCCATCCTCCATGGTTTCTGATGAAATCTGCAGTTACTTGAAATTTGTTTTCCCTCTGTGGATATGGAATCATTCTTTTTTGCTGCATTCAAGATTTTTATTTCTTTGTCTTTAGTTTTAAGGGCTTTTATTGTATATATCTTGGTGTGGATTTCTTTGGAATTGTCCTTTTTGTAGATCTGCTCAGCTTCTTCAATGTCTTGATTTATTCCTTGTCCAATTTGGAAGAATTTAACTGTGATTGCTTCACTCTTTCAGTCCTGTTCTCTTTTTCTTCTTTTGTTGACATGTGTTAGACCTTTTGTCATGGCCTATAGTTCATCATTTTATTTTCGGTGCATTTTCTCATTGATGTTCATTTTGGATAATTTCTGTTGTTCTGCCTTCCAGTTTGCTGATTTTTCTTTTCTCTGCATTCTGCTGTTTAGTCCAACTACTGAGTTTTAAATTTTGGTTGAATATTTTTCTCTAAAATTTCCATTTGGCTTTTCTTTATATCTTCTATTTCTTTGCTGAGACTTTCTCTTTTTCATTTGGGTCATGTGTGTTTATAGTAATTTGTTGAAGCAGTTTTGTTATGGCTACTTTATCATCTTTGTCAGATAATTCTAACACCTCTGTCATTTGGTTCTTGGCATTTACTGATTGTCTGTTTGCATTCAGTCAACATCAATGTCTGAAAATGTCCACTAGAACACTTTCCTAGTATATTATAGAACCCTGGGTCTTACTTAAAGCCTCTGTTTTATATGACCTATTATACTGCTCCAATAGGAAAAGTAGTGTTGGTTGGGGGCGATTTTCTGTCTTGCTACTATCAGGTACAGGCAGAATTCTGGGGTCCCACTGAGCCTCTGTTGATACTTAGTTTTGGGGGGGTTCTTGTTATTGCTGGGTGGATGTGGAAGTTCTAACTTCCCCATGTGGTTTGCTGACACCACCATGGGATACCTTGTTAATGAAAGGTGTAAAAAAAGGTCTTCACTCTCCATTAGGCCCCCTCTGACACCATTCTGGCTGATAGGAAAGGAGCATCTGTAATTGCCTGATTGGTGTGGAAGACAGGCACTCCTGTTAACAACTTAGTTGGGAGTGGGGCAGGGATTGGGAGACCTTGTTACCTGGCTGATGCCATTTTCCTGGTCTTGGACTACCAAGGGCAGGATTTTGTTGCCATTCTGTTGGCATTTAAGGATTGCTCCTTTCTTTAGCTCCAAGACTGGGATATATATGAAAAAACAAAAGCAAACAAACAAACAAACAAACAGAAAAACAAAAGACAAAAACCAAAAACCCGTGAACTCATTACATTCTGTAACTTGGGCCTCAAGGTTCCTAACCAGTTTACATTCTTCTCTTCTATGTTTCAGGGTCTTCTTATGTTTGTTTTATATGTAATATAAAATATTTTAAATTTTATTTAATGGAAAGAATAGGGGAAAGTATGTCTACTTGTCTTCCTGAAAGTGATGTCTTACCTAATATTTTAAGATAATTAGTCTGGTTGTAATGCTCAGCAAGGAGTCTGCATGATGTTCCCCAAATATGTGCATGTTAGAAGTCCTGATACCTATGAAAGTTTCTTTATACAATAAAAGAGACTTTGAAGGAGTGATTAAGTTAAGAATCTTGAGAAGCTTATCCTGTATTATTCAAGTGTGTCCTTAAACAGGGGCCACAGGAGGAGTCATTTAGAGGAGACAGGAATGTGTTCACAGAAGCAGAGGCTGGGCCAAATGCACTTTGAAGGTGGAGGAAGGAGCCATGAGCCAAGGAACATGGCAGCCACCAGAGGCTGTTAAAGGCAAGAAAAACATTCTCCCCTCAGAGTCTCCAGAGTCTCCAACCCTGCCTATACATTGAATTTAGCACAGCACAAGTGATTTTAAACATTCAAACTCTATAACTCTGAGAAAGTAAACCTATGTTCTTTTAAACCACTACGTTTGTGGTAATTTTTTATAGTGGCCATGGGAAACTAATACATCTTTGTGTCATCAATAAATCCATACAGCTGCTTGTATATATCTTAATGATGAACAGGAATATTCTAAACTTCTCTTGTTCGTTGCACCTTCTAATTTGGAGTATTTGACGTATGGGAAGTCGTGTGACCCAAGTAATATTTGGAAGATTGGACTATAACCTGTGTGAAATGAATCAGACAATGGGTATCAGAATCAGAGAAGCTAAAAAGGAGACCACTGCAATCTGTCAGGGAGACAGGGCCTTACAAAAGGGCTAGACATTGCACCAAAGAGTTGGAGATGGGTACCAAAAATGTTTCAAGGAAAAAGAATATCAAGTTTTGAAGACTGACTAATGACAGAGGGACGAGTGTGAAGTCAGTGATGACGCAGAAGCATGAATAATTAACGTGTCCATTAAGACAGAAATAAGAAGGTAAAAAGGCTTTCATTCAGTTCTCATCTGTCACAAGTGACTGAACAAGTTAAAGGGATTGTATTCTTTCAGAGGTGAAAAGCCAATCAGTGCTTTTTAAAATAATGTTAATTCCAAATCTGTGACTGTAGAAGAGCTCATTTGTCATATCCTACTCATCCTTGAAGATCAAAAATATGTCCAGGTGTTTCTGTGTCTCATTCCCCTTATGTCACTGGCCATAAGAGATGTTTGTTGCTGCCCTTCTTAGTTACTGATGAATTTATGTATGGCAGTTCCAGAACTATTCCTCTGTTTATAGTCTGACATTATATATTTAAACCTTTTTTTTCTAGGATATGAAGCTCATTGTTGACAAAAATAACCATTGGTGTTTCTTTCTTCTACTTAAACCTGAAATTCTCAAGCTAAAATACCATTCTGAACCTACATGTCTCTTCTACCAAACAACCTCAAGGTTCTCAAGGTTCTTTTCAAGATGCATGCTACATCTCTTGTTATTAAGCTAGCTCTTTACTCATTCTTCTCAGAGACAACCTGTAAAGATGTGAAGGTGGAGGCAGGCAGCATTATAATTTGTTTGATTCTATTTATTGAACACATACTATGTGGTATTATGCTGACCCCCAGATCACAATCCATTAATGGTTTCATCCAAGGATCCCTCAAGGGATCATTGAAAAACTAGTGCTGGGCTTTCATGTGGATGTTCAGCAAAACTCATGTACAGCTTAAATCCGGACCCTGTGGGGAATTCACTCCCTGTGAGACAGAGCTGCCTTTTTGAAGTAAGTCATCTTTAAGAGGCAGAAATTTTGTGGTTGAACCTTTTTTCACTCTTAAATCCATAAATTGAAATTTCCCTGATTCTGTTTTACTATCATACATGTTTTCATCAATTTCTCATCAGGTATTAGGTATTTATCAGCATATAGGTAGCTGTGGCTTTGTCTTCTGTGTTTCTCAGGCATTAGGGTAAGAGTTTCGTACAGTTTGATTCAGTAGGTCTGGGTGGGGCGGGAGAATCTGCATTCCTGACAAACTCCAAGGTGATGTGGCGATGCTGATCCTCGAGCCAAATCCACAACACAGTTTTTTGGCTCGTTCTTGTTCTGTAGGTGTCAACTTGCACCACATCTCACTGTGGTGCTTTGAGCATTCGGTAAATTTCATAGTTGGATTGAGCTGGATCAGAAATTAAGTTTAGCTGTTGTTTTTTATTTTAGGAATTACCAAAAATAACATGAAGAAAACCTGTTTAGCAAATGGAAAAATGCTAGAAAAAGTCTCATGGTGATGGTTTGAGTTTTAGTTAGGATTGACCACTACCATTTCCCCTTATGTTTTTCTTTTAGATATGTGCAATTAGGTCAAGTAACAGATTAATTTTTGTGGGGGGCGTAGTGGGGACTGAACTCAGAGCCCTCAACCACTGGGCCACATCCCCAGCCCTATTTTGTATTTTATTTAGAGACACAGTCTCACTGAGTTGCTTAGCGCCTCACTTTTGCTAAGGCTGGCTTTGAACTTGAGATCCTCCTGCCTCAGCCTCCTGAACCTCTGGAATTACAGGCATGTGCCACTGTACACATTTAAGGATTTAAAATTTTGTTCTTAAATACAAATTAAATCTTAAATATAAAAAAATCAGCTTGACAGCAGTAGATACTGTGGTTCATGTATTAGAATGAAAGACATATCACTAAATTTTAGTTTATACTCTTTGTTAAAGGTAACTTTTTGCAATAACACTATTACAGAAGCTTCTGATTTTCTTTTCAATATTTACTGTTGCATTTTCGGATTCATTTATTGGCTGTTAATCAACATTGAAACTGTGCTTTGCAAAAATAAAATAGTAATATGAATTTAATTGTTAATAATTAAGTATATGTAAGAATTTTAGGTAGTTGTGGTATCAGATATTTATCTTAAAATATTCATTCCAATTATTCTAATTCATTCCAATTAGATATAAAATTTAATTTTTAAATTAAATGTTTGTGGAAAAATATGTACAACATAAAATTTACCATTTAACCCATCTTACATGCAATTATTGATATACAATTCAGTGGCTTTAAGTACATGCATAATGTTGTGCAGCCATCACCACTATTTCCAGAACGTTGTCATCATTCCAAACAGAAACTTTCCACCTACGCAATAAGTCCCCATTATCCCCTCCCCCAGCTCCTGGGAACCTATATTCTATCTTCTGTTCCCTGAATTTGTCTATTCTAGGTACCTCATGTAAATCAATCTTATAATATTTGTTCTTTTGCATCTGGCTTTATTTCACTTGGCATAACATTTTCAAGGTTCATTCATATTGTCAAAATTGATTTTACATGTTGTAATTGTAGCATGTTGATTGTTGTAGTACCAGAATTTATTCCTTTTGAAGGCTGAATAATCTTCCATTATGCACCATCTTTTGTTTATCTATTTGTTTGTTGATGGCTGTTTTAGTTTTTTGTAGTTTTTGGCCCTTGTGAATAATCCTACTATGAACATTGGTGCATAAGCATTTGTTTCAATTCTTTTGGGCATAGACCCAGAAGGGAAGTTGCTGGATGGTGTGATAATTCTATGTTTAATTTTTGAGAAACTGCCAAGCTCTTTTGCATAGCAGCTGCATCATTTTACATGGACCAGCAATGCAAGAGTGGTCCAATTTCTCTATATCCTCACTTTGAATGGTTTTTATTTTGTTTCCTGTGTTCTGCATAAAAATATATAAAAAGGATTAGAGACAGGAAGAAAAAATAATTGAAAGCAGTAGCATGTTAGGTTTAGGTGTGAAGTCTGTGTTTGGCTTCATATCCCAATGATCTAATACCTGATTGTAGGGAATTTATACCTCAGCTAGATCTAGCTAGTTGAATCTATCTAAGAATTCCCTCTTTTTTTTTTTATTTTGATCTTCTAACTTTGTTTGCTTGTGCTTTTCAAAATCAAGAGCCTTCTCTTATGCCTTCAGAACTTCTTTTTCTAAATATCTTCCTGCCTAAATATCTTTGTGACTCAGTGTTTTTGTAGGACCCCCTCAATACCCGTCTCCTCATCTCCTGCCCATTGGTTGCTGCCTCTCATCTGTCTTCCTTTGCCATCAAGCTAGAGCACTTCATTAGCCCAGTTCTTTAGCTGGGAACTACCTCTGTGTCTATAACAGCCCCGGGACAGTATTGTGGGAAGTACGAATTGTGCTCTAGTCACTGCTAGAGTAGGCTCAGGACGAGTGCTTTCCTAGAAAGTGCTAGGAAGTCTATGCAAAATGACCAGATGGTGACTTTGAGTGAACACTGGAATCAGGGTTGAGTCATCTTGGCAAAATGTGCCCAGGATGGAAGGAGTGCTGAAGATGAGGAGTTAGGATGGTATAAAGGTAGGGTCAGTTCGATTTAAAGAAGTGAGGGAGGAGAGTCAGCTCCTTAGTGACATCCATTGTGGTCTGGACTCAAAACCAGAAATATTTATAGCAGTGCAACTGACTAGAGTTTTACTATAGGACTGTAAAATGAGATATTTACAAAGAAATATGAAGTCTGTGTTAGAATCAACTATAAATCGGCTCCATAATGAGGCCAAGTTATTTAGTTATTTTCTTATTCCCATTCTTGGCTAGGCTAAACCTGACTAATCTAGGGGCAGGACACAGTCAAAAGCAATTACCCCAACCTGCTACATCTCTCAACAAGTCTGAGTTCATCAAGACCAATCTCTTCCTATCATTGCAAAGCACGTGTTCCGTTAGCAGAGGGCCAGTAGTTTCATGTTCTTATGCACTGCATTATTGGAGGGTTTACTTTCAGCAGATTGTTAGCTTCATAAGATTTGATTTTTAAATGTTAAAAATACATGTTTTACTTCTTTTGTTGGAGATGAGGCTTTTAAGGAGTAACAGACACCACAATAAAAGCTTGCGTGGTTTCCATTATCAATAAAAAGGTGTTTTCGTGAAGCACTGCTTTTTTTCTCAAGAAGCACTTGCATACAGCATTGCTTAGCAACACTCAAATCTGCTCTGACACCTTATTCATCTTTAATATTCAGGTTCAAATCAAGTCTTTCCAGAGACGGGGCAGACTAAGTCTTTTAAACCAAGCAAGTGAAAGTTGTCACTTTACAATTTTCATCTCTATCCAGCAGCAGTATCAGATTTTCATTTTATAACTTATTTTGGAATTGAAGTTTTTTTTTTTCAACTTAACCTCTTAGGTTCTGCTCCTCTGCCTTTGTACTCACTTCATGGTTTTTATTCCTAAAGACCCTTACAGGCCTTTGATTTATTGGTGGATCAAATTTGAATGTCTTAGCATAGCATGCGGGATTCATCCTGAGCTGCCTCTTACCTACTTCTCTGAAATCCTTAGCTTCAGCCAAATTAAACAACTCTGTTCTCCAAATATGCTGTGTTCTCTGATATCACCATTCCTGCAGCCTACACATTGTTTTCTTTGCTTTGGGGATGCTTCTTGCTGGCCAAGTCCTGCTTATATATCCAGATAGAGTCATGCATTGCCTAAGGACAGGGAGATGTTCTCAGAAAGGTTTTGCCTAAAGAGAGGTGATTTTGTCATCCTGTGAACATGATAGTTGGACTTCCACAGACCTAGATGGTATAGGTCAGTGGCTTCACCTGGCCTCTTGATGCATGAAGAGACATGGCAAATCCCAGATGTATGAGGCTGCTGCTTGTGGGTGACATGCATGGTGTTTTACAGTAGACTTTTTTTTTTTTTTTTTTTTAAACAGGTGGAAGGAGTATACTCTAAAATAATGATTAAAGTATAGTATAGTAAGTACATATATTCGCAACAGTCATTTTTTATCATTATTGGGCACTATGTCCGATACATCATTGTATGAGTTATTCTTTTTTATGACTGGCAGCACAGTGGATTTGCTTTCACCAGCATCACCATGAACATGTGAGGAGTGTGTTGTAGGATGACCTTGCTATGACTTCATTGCCGCTAGATGATAGGAAGTTTTCAGCTCCTTTGTAATCTTATGGGACCACCTGCATGTACATGATCCACAGTTGATGGAAACATCCATTTTGCAGCACAATACTTCTGGATTCTTAGGGAATTTCTGAGTCCTTCAGATTGAGTTGGGGGCCCCTTCTCCTAGGGTTCTATGTGAATCTTGGTCATAGAGCTTATAATGCTGGATTTCAGGTGTGTACTTTTCTCATCCTAAACCGAGAACTTCTTAAGGGATGAGGCTTTGGTTTTTATACTTATGTCCTTATTCTTTCTGTGTGTTTTTTGATCTGAATTTGTCATGTTTGTGTTAAAGCTGAATCCTCTCTTTCTTATAATAGTGGGAGTTTTAACCAGAGACCCTAGACACATCTATGAATTTAAGTTATCCTTTTTTAAAAAATGTTTTGTTTGTTCTCATTGGTTGTATGTGACAGTAGAATGCGTTTTGACACATTGTTCACAAATGGAGCAAAACTTCACATTCCTTTGGCTGCACATGGTGCTGTCACACCAGTAGTGTAATCAAACATGTATATAAGGTTATAATATGTCTCATTCTACCATCCTTTCCATCCCCACCCCTCCCCTCAACAGTTATCCTTTGGACTGTTCTTTCTCTGTCAAGGACTCTGATGTTTGTGGACTACTGTGGGGAGGTCACAGGATTCAATCAGAGGTTACGATAGCTGTTGGCATGCAATAGTGAATGAGGAGGCTATAAAAAAACAGCAAGATTTTTTGAAGATGCAAAATGTGAGAGATTATTTCCTGATTTTATTAAGGTTTGCACAAAGGAAAGAAATGTTAAAAAGAGTGTGTTTTGAATTCATATTTTTACAGTTGGTATAGGAAAACTTAACTGTGACTCAGTGATATGTTAACCTTATCAATGTATGCATCCTAAGCTCAGAAAAGACATCTTGTAGGTTTGCTTCCAAAAATTAAGTTCCATCACGATAGAAGGCAGATCTTGCCTCACTCTCTAGGGAATTGGTGTGTATAGATTTCTGGAATTTTAATTTTATTCATATTTTTTAAAACTCAGCAGACTTTTAAAATACATTTAATCTATTTAGAAATATACTAAACTTTGCTAAGACAATTTAAACTAGTTTTCAATTTGAGAACAATGTAAGAAATGGTGAGTCTTTTATGTGGACAACATATTTTTTATCTACAGCTTAATATATTGGCTATCTCAGAAATCAAATGTAAAGGTATTTCTTCCCTGCTTGTTTTACTTAGAAAATATTTTTTTAAATGGCCAAAAAAAAAATTACCTCATATTTGAAAGTAGGGTAGGATATTCTCTTAAAAAGAAAGTCCTCCACCCATCCAGTTGCACTCCATGCTGCTAACCTTTTTGCAGTTATTCTGCTAACTTCTAAAAGCGCTTTGTAAGTAGTGTTGTTAAGAATATACAGTGACGTGTTGTCTGTCATCTCTTATGACAACCTCAAAGATTCCTTTCCATACTTATCTAGCTTTGTTCTGCTTTCATCGTTATTTTTATTTGGTTTTTTAGATCACTTATTTTATTTTTTCCAAAAATGAATGAGGCACATTGTCAAAAAGAAGTCAAATAGTGTCGACATGGTATAGTAGAAAGTGAAAGTTTCCCTTATCACCCTTCTCAGGGTAACTGGTGAATATTTTGTTGTGTTGTTTTTCTAGATAACTGAACTTTTTGTTAACATTACAACTTTTTTTTTTCCTTTAACACAAAAGAAACCACACTGTCCCCACTCTGCCACCTATACTTTTCACTCATTAATGCTTCATTTCATGGCCATTCTTTCCTGTTACCTCATGTGGGTCCATCACAGGCTTTTATGCATCTATACAATACTGCATAGAATGGGTCTAATGCAATCTAATCAGTTGTATTTCCAACGGGGTGTCCCCAACATTTTTCCATTGCAAATAATGCTTCAATAAAGTTTTTTGCTATACACAGTATGTGTATTTTTGAAGAATGATAACTAAATGTGTGTCAGGGGGGGTTACACATGTGAACTGTTGCTGTGATTTATAGATTAACCTATTTTTCATGACTTTCAATGGTGTTTGACCAAAAATAACAATGTTCTGATTTGAAAATAAAATTTATTTATAAGGGGAGAAGGATTCCTTTTTGCAAGGGCCCCATGTAACATTGCTTTTCTTCTCTTGTTATAAGCCTGAGTTAAATGATATGTAGAAACTTCGAGAGAAAGTATTACTTTCTTTGCCTCTTGCTTTAAAAAAGAAATCTATTCTTCTTGGTGGCATCTCCCTGATAATGTTATTATTCATTGACTGTTGCTATTCCTCATGATTAATTCCTCCCTGTAGAAGGTGGTATAGGATGGAAATAAAACTATTCTATGAAATAACTTATCTTAAGAGAAATGTATGGTGACCCCACTGATAAAAATAGAAGCCCTCAATGGTTATTTTACTTACATTTTTTTTTTTCTTTTTTATTGAACACAAATGGAGTACAGCTATTGTTTCACTGGTTGTACACAAAGTAGAGTCACACCATCTGTGCGTTCATGCATGTACACAGGGCAATGGTATATGTCACGCATTCTGTTATTAATTTTACCCCCCACCCACCCCCACCCCTCCCTTCCCTCTATGCTAGCTATCTTTCCTCCATTCTTGCCATCTTTCCCCCCCACATTATGCATCATCATTCATATATCAGAGAGACCATTCGGCTTTTGGATTTTTGGGATTGGCTGATCTCACTTAGCATAAGAGTTTCCAACATCATCCATTTACCTACAAATACCATAATTTTATTCTTCTTTATGGCTGAGTAATATTCCATTGTGTATATATACCACAGTTTCTTCTCTTCTGATAACCTTGGAAACAGTGGCACTTGTGCCTTGTTGAATAAAAGAAAGCTTATAGATGAAACTTAGACACATTTTCTTTTCCCAAAGGAAAATCTAATTGGGATTATGAATCTTGCTTTTAGATGATAAGAGTGGAGTTTTAAAAGTTATGTATTGAGGGCCTACAAAAGGAGGTGCTTAGTACTTTCGGGGATATAATCTCCATGTAACTCAAGTTCTTGCATTTGTTTTCAAATTCAGTTCATTCTAGTTGTTTTTATAACAGACAAATCAAACTACTACTTGAAAAATGTCTTATGAATTTCAAATTCATATTTAAAAGGCCAGAAGGCTCTCAAGTCTTTATAATGAGGACCTCAACAGTCAAATCATGCATAGTGGACAAATGTTGGAAGGTGGATATTTGTATTTAGCATAGAATGTAAATTTATTTTGACCTTTGAAAGAGATTTTATTTTTCTTTATTCAAAGATTTTATAATCTAAATGTATGATTTCATAATCTGATTTTAATAGTCTGATTTGTAAATATTGTCCTGCTAATATTTTTCTTTTGAATATACTTTTGAGGAGGTGGTAGTAGTTTATTTAAAAATTTCTTTTTCTCTGCTCTCTTACAGAAAACAAGCATCATTGTGGGTACAAGGAGACATTTTCCGATCCAAACTGAAAAACAGACCATCCAGTGAAGGAAGTATTAATAAAATTCTTTCTAGCTTGGATGATATGTCTATTAGTGGAAGCTTATCAAAAATACAAAACATGGACAGATTTGGAGAGGTGAGTTTTCCCCAGGAAGATTTTTCGCAATTAGATTAACTTATATTTGTTTTCCAATTGAACAGGTATGACATGGCATCTCTGAGATGCTGAGAGGACCAAAATTTTAGGTGTGGAGTTATCCACATGCAAAATAAGGAGCAGAGCAAAGAAACCAATTGCCCTTGAAAAGAAAAAAAAGCTCTAATTTAAGGAGTGCAATTATAAAGAAGGCTGTTCTGATATGGAGAGTATTCACAGGAAGGAGGTAGAAAAGCAAACTATTTTAATGTTACAATTGAAGAAGTCCACAAATAGAAATTTTAATGTTACAATTGAGGAAGTAGACCACATCACAAGTGGTACTTTGAAAGTCTTTGATTCATGTTGATTTGTAAAGTAAGTGCAGAGTTGAAAACACGATTAGGGAATGCTGTTTTTCTAAGGCTCTACTCTAAGCCAATCTCTTTAATAGATGTTGTGTGTCATCTTGTTTAATCTTCATAACCCCTTGGCATGTTAGATAATATTTCTTTTATAGTAAGGAAGTTGTGTATCAGAGATGTTCTAACCTCAGTGTTAAAACTCATGTGTTTTTCCATTATTCCCTGCTACCTTTGATATGACAGGAAGTGACTTAGTAAGAATTAGGATCATGAGCATTTTGGAACTAGAAGCAACCTTACAATCAATTTTTCTAGTTCTTCTCGTATGGATAAGAAAGTAGAGTCCCAGAAAATTTGCGATCTGCCCAAGGTCGCAGAACTGTTTATGAGTGGGATCACTCTGAGAATTGGGCTTCAAGTTCCTAGTTTAGCCCTTTCCATCATCTTATGTCTGAAGTGAAGTTAAATAGTTGGTTTATATTTAAATAAAAAAAAAAAAAAAAAAAAAAAAAAAAAAAAGGTGGTTACAAACATTCAAAGCATTCTGTCAGATGGCAATCCATCAGCCCTAGACCAGGGCCTTGAAAAAACACTGCAACTCTGCCTTAGACCTTGAGGAATCCAAAATGGTAGGAATGAATGATAGCTCTCTTAGGTCAACACTTGGCATCCCCAAAACATTTCTTTCAGCAAGAAAGATAACCAGAGTGCTTGGAGCTGGTGAGAGTGAGTTATCTCAGAGAACAAAGGATGGAGACTCCTGAAGGAACTGATTTTTAAACTCTGTGTATGTTCTGCAAGACAGCCACTGAAGGAGTGGCTAAGTTTACTTCTTTGAGTCATCTGTCCTGATGGAACGTAAATGTTAGCCAAGGTCATGTTGATGTTCAGAGCCTTTGTTGATTTTTTGTCTCTGTGTTGTAGTCTGGTCTATTAAAAACAAACAAAAAGGATGTGAAGGAGCATTTTAATGTGACAGTATTGCTAAGCAAGAACACTTTTCTTGCTCTGGTCAGCATTTCCTTCCCAGGTTGAATTCAAGTAAATAGGGCTTTGAGTTTTGACCTCTGAAAAGACAAAGCTACAATTTATCCTTGTATCTGAGGAACACATATAACTTTCAATAACATAATGCTTTCTGTAGCATGCTATGTTAAGTTAATGTCTAGTACTTCGGATACTTCATTCTCATTTTTTAAAAAAATTTTAATTATAGATGGACACAATATCTTTATTTGTTTGTATGTGGTGCTGAGGATCAAACCCAGTGCCTCACACATGTGAGGCTAGTGCTCTACCACTGAGCTCCAACCCCAGCCCTTCATTCTCATTTTTTAGACCCCAATTTGTTGACCTTAAGAATAATTAATGCTTATCACTGGGAGAGTAAGGAATGCCATATGATGGAAATTTCAAATATGCTTGTTTTAAATATAGGCTTATTTTTAGATTTTGGCTTTATCTATGTCCCCTGCCCTGCCCCATTATAGTCTGTTCAGCCTGCTATAAGAAAATATGATAAACTGGGTGGCTTATAAATAACAGGAATTCATTTCTCATAGTTCTGAAGGCTGTAGAATCCAGGGAGATTGTGTGTCTGGTAGGGGTCTGCTTCTGGTTCATAGACGGTGCATTCTCCAGTGTTTTCACACAGAGGCTCTCTGGGGCCTCTTTTATAAGGATAGTAATCCCATTTAGGAGGGCTCTAATTACCTCTCAAAGGACCCACCTTTTAATGCATCACCTAAGGGGTTAGGATTTCAACATGTGAATCTTGAGGTGGGGCACAAATTATGAATTGTGGTAGGTATTATCACAACCCACCAAATAATTATTTTAGCTTTAGCCATTCATAAGTGCTATTGTTTCTGCAGTTATAGGGTATAGAGATGAAAGAATTCAGAAGTGCCAGAGGATGAGGTTGTGTATTTTACACTGTAAACTCTTTCTTTTTTTTTTCCCCCCCATACTTACCTGATGCCAGCCATGGAACACTACATGAATAGGGGAATTAGTTTACTCAAAAGAGTACTTAAGGGGGCTGTGGTTGTGGCTTAGTGGTAGAGTGCTTGCCTAGCACATATGACACACTGGGTTTGATCCTCAGCATCACAATGAATGAATGAATGAATCAATCAATAAAGGTATTTTAAAAAGACTAGAGGTGTGGCTCAGTGGTTAAATGCCCTTGGGTTCAATCCCTGGTACCAAAAATTTTTTTTAAAAAGTGGACTTAATAGAGAGTATCTTTGCTGTTCTCATAAATTGAAAGTGGGGAAAAAAGTCAAGAATACTATAATGATTTTGATGCATTTCAAATTGCATGTCAGTGTTCAGTGTAGAAGCCCGTGCAAGTTCTAGATTTATTTAGCTTGTGCATAAAATGCAGAAAGGCTTTAGTCCTTTAGAGATTGCCATTTAAATAATTAGTAAAAGATTGAAAAGAGAAATTCTAAATTCTTCTTTGTTTTCTATGCCTATACGAATTTTCTTGTGACTGGTTATTAGGAAGCTCTGTAATATTCTAATCTAGACAATTTAAACATAGTTTTTCAGTAGTTAGTGGGTGAAAAAAATACTAAGCAGAGTAATACAGGTCATAGTGATGGACAAGGCTGGGGCTTTAATGAATTTTCTTAGCCCACTCAGAATTATGAAGAATCTTGGAAAATAGAGGCTTTACCTTTATTGAACCCAGTCTTTATTGCTGGGCTAAGCTTTCTGAAATACATACCGCCCGCTGGGGTCTTGCTTGGGGTTCCTGCTCCCTGCTCCTGCCTTGCTCTGTGCTTTTCCTCCAGGGCCTTTATCTGTGCTCCCCTGCCAGGTGGTACATTTTATAATGGTAGGTTTTTATCTCATCATGGTTCTATTCCTGGTCCACAGGGCCTTAATAGATGTTCCTTGATTGAATGAAGAAGGCTTACTGTTTCATAGAAAAGAAAAACAAGGACAGATATGGAATTGGCAATAATCCAATCTATATAGGGACAGTATGTGCTCAAATACAAGAGTACCAGCAATAAGTGCTCATTTTGACATTTAGGAGTATAAGAGTCCATTGTGGGTTGGAGTTTAACAAAAAAAAAAAAAAAAAAAAAAAAAAGCCTGGGATGTTGCTCTTGGTAGAGCCTAGCATGTGCCAGACTCTGGGTTCAATCCCCACCACTACAGAAAACAAAAAACGAAAGCCAGAACAAAACAACCTGAAGAAGATGGAATTTAAAGCATTTTATTTAAAAGTTTAAAGTGTAAATATTTGAGTTAAATGAGGAACTTAGTGTAACAGCAGCCACCTAAGTAGCACCCAGTATGACAGGAGATCTTCTAAGCACTTTACCTGGACTAACTCTTTAATCCTTAGAGTAGCCATATGTCACAACCACTAGTATGAATGAGGCCCATTACAGAATACAGAACTGAGGAAGAGGAAGGTGGGCCACCTGTCCACGATTGCAAAGCATATGGTGGGGCTCTCATTGGAACCCAGGGATGCTGGCCCCATCTGTGTACTCAACCACCTTACTGTGAGGTCACTCTGTGAGGTCTTCACTGTGGTTTTAGTTCATTAATAAAGTAATTTTGAACAAAACCTTTGCTGCCTCTGTTAATAAATTTCTCTCAGAATCACAATATATAGAAAAGCATTTTCTAATGAGTGCCCTCACCCTACCCCATACACACATAGGCTTTTATGATCTGGTATATATTATAGGATTAATTCCCTAATAAACACAGGACTTGGTTATATGCATACTTTGGATGTTTTATTCAGTGTTCCAGAGCTCCAAAATCCTTTTCCATATAGGTTTTAAGTTTCTTTACTCTGTAACTTAATGTAAATGTGTTTTAAATAGCATCGTGTAGTAATTTGTCAAGAGTTTGAAGGCAAATAATCAGTTACAGAAATTTTGTAGTTTGTGTGTTCTATATCTTTTAGTCCTAAAAATACCCTAAACTACATCCAGTAACCACAGAAGCAAATTAAGGGCAGATGACTTTAGACAAACAAGAAAATAATTTGAATTGTAGTAGATTTTTCAGACCTTTATTGCAAATCTTGATCCTTTCTCCTTTTTCCCTCTTCCTCAAGTACAGACTTCTAAGCAGTTTCTCATACTAGTCCAAGCCATCACCTCCCATCATATCACTGTGGTAGCCATTTAACTGTCCTCTCCACGTCCAACCTTTGCTTTCTCCCACTCATTCTTAACAGTGAGCAATTAGGAGGAAATGTTTGATATATATATGCAAATGAGGATATTGTGCGTGTGTGTATCAATGTGAAGATACCATGCACACACATAAAGCAATATGGAAATCCTCATAGCTTCTAAACATAAGAGATATTCTACTTCTCTAAAAATGAAAGCAGCATAAATTTAAATGATGAGATGCTGTTTATATCTATCAAACATTAAAGAAATTTATGCAGTATTGGCAAGGGCTTAAGGGAATAATAATGCTCATATACTTTGCTAATTGGAGTTTAAATGGTATGACTATTTTGGAAGACAATTTGATAACATGTAGAAGACAACTTTAAAATGGACATGGTGATTCCGCTTCTGTGAATTTGTCATAGGGCAATAATAAGACAGTGTTAAAAAAACACGTTAATATAGGAGAATATTTGTTGAGGCTATGTATAGTGCAGAGAGGCAGAGAACAGCCCACACCAGGGCGTTAGTGAAATAATACAATTTGGTATAGCTAGACAATGGAATTTTATGGGAATATTAAATGATAATGTAGAGATCTTTATTTTAATTTATCCTGATACACTTCCACAAGATATATATTTTAATGGAAAAAGCAAGTTACAAAGCAGTGTCTAAAACATCATGTCTTTTGATAAGGAAGAAATATGTCATGGGGACAAATTCTGTATTCCAGAATGTTAATGTGTTTGGATTTTGATGGTGAATATAAAGGTGTTTTCAGTATTTTTTCATGTTTATCTGTACTTTATTTCTATGACAAACAAATACTGTAGGATGATTCTTTTTAAAGAAGAGACATGACTTTCCTCTCTGGAGGTTGAGAACTGGGACTATATATGAATTATAGTTTTCTTCCTCTTGGACAGTGATGGTACTTAATTTAAGTAAACTTAAGAGAAGAAAGTTAAAAAATATGTTCAATCTAGGTCATTAGGTGCATGCCAGTGTGTTCAGCATTTTTGTTGTTTTTCTGATTTTGAAATGTAGCATTTTTGGGGGTACGGGATACTGGGGATTGAATTTAGGGTCTCTCAACCACTGAGTCACATCCCTAGCCCTATTTTGTATTTTATTTAGAGATAGGGTCTCACTGAGTTGCTTAGCACCTTGCTTTTGCTCAGGCTGACTTTGAACTTACAATTCTCCTGCCTCAGCCTCCTGAGCTGCTGGGATTACACCCTTTGGAATGTTGCATAATTTACAAACAAAAAACAAAAAACAAAAAAACCCCAAAACAAAAAAAACTAACCTTTATGATTTACAAAAGAATGAGAGATTAAAACATGTAATTATAATTTTAAATATACAGCTAATGCTTAAACTATATATTCTTTAAAATTAGTTTTTATTTTTTCAAGTAATATATGACCACAGCTTTAAAATTATCAATTCCCTATCTCGCCTTTCCGTATCCCCAGACTACTAAACAAAATATGCTAGTATTTTCACTGCCATATTTCTAACTACTTTGCTTATGTTGCTTTTTTTATGTATTTCTGTATTCTTTAATATTGCTGTTCTTAAAAATAAATCTTGAACCTTTTCCTGTTGCCTCCTGCTTGTGGTAGATAGGATTTAACTCTTCTGTCTTCTTATCACCTCCACTCCCCTTGAACTGGCATGTGAAAGACTAACATGGTACTTCTGGTTTTCAAACTATAAAACTTAGAAGGAAACATGCTTTCCCAGCTTAGTGGCATTAGTCCTTAACTCTTCTGGAAAGGGCTTTTACTAGTGTTAAATGGTGTTAATGAGTTACTGTGCAGATATCCTCAGTTATTTTATCTTACATTTTTGTAAACAAGCTATGGAATTTGCATTGATGGCTAGTATCTGAAAACATATTTGTTCTGTATCTCTTGAGTCAGACTGTGTTAGGCTATATTCCACAGCATGATTGTATTTGCATTAGAGTCTCTTTGGTTCATAACAAAGAGCTCCTTTTCAATTCTACCACATCTATAACCAAAATTCTTTCATTTGGAATTTTACCAGTTATTCCAATGGCAAATAGTTGACCATTCTTTAGTGTATACTTGGATAATGATGAATTGAGAGTACATTTAATCTATACTTATAGTTTATATAGGAAGTATCTATAAATACAGATAATTTATAATCTGTTAAGCAATCTGCATAAAGCAAAATTGTTGGTAATGATCTTTCTATGGAACATGATTTTTTTTTCCTCCAGAATAATTTAGAAGAGGATGAAGATGTGGAAATGAAAAATAATATAACCCAGGGAGACAAACTACGTGCCTTAAAAAGTCAGAGACAGCCACGCTCCTCACCGACCTGTGCATTTAGGTAGATCTGTTTTAAACTTTAAAATTCCTGGTGTGCTTCCATTTTTTGCGATGGTTTGTTGCTAGCTGCTAGTTCATGTTGCTTCCCACTGGACGGAGTTAGGAAGGGAGCTGACCTTCTAACCCAGGCCTGTTTAAACCCCTGCTCTTTTCACTATACGTGTTGTCTAAGTCAGTGGAAGGTTCTTCAAGATCAGTTTACATTATTGGACTTTTTTATTCACCATTTTTGCTTGGGACTGTAAGAAATTGCTTTATATTGATTGAAATAAATTTCAAAAAGCTTTATATTTGATTTTGAGGATATCTTAAGGGGTATGTTGGAAGACAGTATTACTTGGCAAATAAAGAGGAAAAACAAATGAGTCTCTACTACACAAATCTCAGAAGGCTTGTTCCAATATTGTTTTTCTATTTTCTTTTTTAATTCTGTCTTTGGAATTAAATGTTCTCACTAGCATCATGGTACCATCTTCAAACTTTTTTAACCCTAAGTGGATACAACACCACCTTCTGATTGAAAAGCATGATGCTCTAAATTAACATTTGAGATGGAATAAAATGACTAAAATGTACTTCCTGCTGGTTCTGGTTTTTTTTTTAATAAAGTGGATTCTGGGATTTATTTTTTAAAGTGGATGAATACTAATATTCACTTGTAAGGTTTTCCCTTTCAGGCAGGTTAGTATTTTTACTGATCTAATTCTGATGTATCTTTTGGTCTTTGCTTGTGTGTATGAACCTAGTGATGCTGGAGCACTTGTCTTTGATTTCTGCAGGTCTGATGATGTGAAAGGGCTCCCGAGAGCAGTTGTGTCCCAGCCTTTCAGGTACTGTTAACAGAATTTCTGGTACCTTGTAAAATATGCTATCCTTTAGATATATTTCCTAACCCTCAAACTGATAAAAATAAACTGCACAGTTTTTCACTTTTTAAATTTTTTCCTTTCTGTTCAGGATTGTTACAGTATACTTTATTTTTTAACTTTTAATTATTTTATTCTTTTTAAATATACATCACAGTAGAGTATATTACATGGAGTATAACTTATTCTAATTAGGAGCCCATTCTTGTGGTTGTGCATGATGTGGAGTTTCACTGGTGGTGTATTCATATAAGAACATGAGAAAGTTGTGTCTGATTCAATTCACTGTCTTCCCTATTCCTATTCCTTCCCCCTTTCCTTCATTCCCTTTGTCTAATCCACTGAACTTCAAACCTCCCCCCGCCTGCTTATTGTACCCATTTCAGAGAAAACAGAAAACATTCACCCTTTGAGTTTTTTGGATCGGTTTATTTCACTTAGCACGACAGTCTCCAGTTCCATCTGTTTTCAGGCAAACACCAAAATTTCATTTTTCTTTGTGGCTGAGTAATATTCCATGTGTATATATACCACATTTTCCTTATCCATTCTTCTGTTGAAGGGCATCTAGGTTGGTTCCATAGCTTAGCTATTTTGAATCGTGGGAATATAAACATTGATGACAGTACACTTTATTTATTTTTGTACCCCCCCATTATGTATCAGCATCCACTTATCAGAAAAAACCATTTGACCTCTGGTTTTTGGGGATTGGTTTATTTCACTTAGCATGATATTCTCCAACTCTATCCATTTATCTGCAAATACCATAATTTTATTCTTCTTTATGGCTGAGTAATAATCCATTGTATATATATATACCACAGTTTCTTTACCTATTCATCTATTGAAGGGCATCTGGTTGGTTCCACAATCCAGCTATTGTGAATTGTGCTGCTATAAATATCAATGACAGTACACTTTATTTTTAATGCTTGCTGTGAAAAGGAATTTTGTCCTCTGGATGTGCCCCAGGGCTGAGTGTCCATGGTGGTGGTCTCAGTATATATATATTGCTCTACCACTCTTCTTTCAAGCCAGGGACAGATTTTGCCTTGATTTCCCGCCCCTGCCCCCCATTTCTGTTGGTCTTCCTTCCCCTTGTCTCTGCATGTATTTCTTTACCTCATTAATTTTACAGTTTTATTTCTCTTCCTATCTTCCTCTGAAGGAGAAAACATGAACATTTTTCTCTGGAAGAGTATCCCCTGAATACTCCTGGAGTGCCAAGGGCCAGGACAGAGTTGGAGAGAGCAGTAGAAGGGTTTAGCCAAGACTGTTGATGAAATACCTTCTGGTTTTTATTCATTCATAGGTTGTTTAACGGGGACCATTTTGATAGGGCCCACACTTCATTGCTGTGTTTTGAGCCAATACATGGTGTAAGATGCTGTTAGGGTGGATGACAAAACAATGAACCTACAAGTAAATAAGCTTTTCACTAGTAGATAGGAAAAACAAAGTCCTGCTGCATCACATGATTTGTCTAGGACAAAATGATTTTGATGTTAAAGCATGACTGAGCCCTGGCTCTCCAGATTTGAGCCAACTCTGTTTCCACTTGGCAGATGTTGATTAAGCTGCTGAGTCTGGCAGTGTGCTAGCCAGTGGGAGTTGAAATGAGGAACTAGTCTTTGCCTCAGGGAGCTTACCTCAAGTGAAGGAAACAGACTCAGACCAAGCAATGAAATGTGGTATGAGAATTATGATTTGCTGTGAACTACAGGATGATCACCCTGCTTGGGAATTCAGGCAAGGTTTGCTGTCTGTAAGGACATGTCCAGTGGGAAAGTTTGGCTGGCAGGGCCTGCTCAAAGAAGAGTCAGATTTTGGAGGATTTTATTTTATTTTATTTTATTTTATTTTATTTTATTTTATTTTATTTTAAGAAGTACAAATCTTTTTTACAAATTTAGTTGTAGATGTACCCATACCTTATTTTATTATTTTTTTAATGTGGTGCTAAGGATCGAACCCAGTGCCTCACACATACTAGGCAAGCGCTCTACCACTGAGCCACAACCCCAGCCCAGATTTTGGAGGTTTTATAAGTCAAGCCAGAGAGTTTATGGTTTATGGCACTGGGGAAAGATTAATAAACAGTGAAGTGGCATGATAAGATACTTTAGATTTCACTGGAGGCTATCCACAATTTGAATTGTTAAGGAACAACATTGGAAGATCGTCCTAGTATCACCAGAGGGGCACAAGGAAGTCTCAGAGAGGGGGACCCAGACTCAGGTTGACAGGGTCCTTGATGTTTGTGACAGAAATGAATTTTAGCCTGAGTCACATGTTGAGGCACAGAGACCTATTTAGGAAAGCAAGAAGTACATATTCAAGGGAGTATGTGGGCTCTCTCAAGAGTGAGAAGTGCTTGGGGGTTCTTGGGCTCATCTTTTAAAAGGGAACTTGGTGAGGGGTGGGCATGGGAAAGAATGTGGGGTGATATGAGTTTGGTGCTCACAAGCCAGTTTATGGTGGTCTCACTGTTCTCAGGATTGTAGGGTCCTCAGGTTGACGTCTGCTCCATCATATGATCAATAGGTAATATTGGAAAAGTCATTGGTATTATAGGTTTTGTATCTCCCCTTTGTTCAGTCTATTCTAAAATGCATGCATTAGTGTGCTAATTAACAGTGGAAAGGGCAATTTTCATAAGAGGGTGAATTTCAAGTAGCTTTAAGGTTGTTAGTGAAAATTTGTAGACTTCCCAGCAGTTTAGGAGTGACAGGCCTGGGAGAGAGAAACTTTAGCATAAGGCTTTTAGTTAGAGGCATAGTCTTTTTCCTACCTCTCCCTCCTTCTTACCTATTTAAAAAATTTTTTTTTTCTATTCTCCCTCACTAATAATTAAGGATAAGAGATAATGAGGGCTCCCCTCGGGCGGCTATGGGCTGGAAAGGGAGGGATGGGTTTGAGTGGGACCTGGGGGCGTGCTGCAGCATGAATGCCAGTGGGAAGGAAGGGAAGTAATAAGGGTGGCAGGACTGGGTGACTTGGATGAAGAACCTTTGCTGACTGGGTGACTTGGATGAAGAACCTTTCCTTCAGGCTCTGTCTCCTCTGTGGGTGGCGGGGGCAGTATTATCACCTGCTTCCTGGGGTGGTGGTGGGCACGGACTGAGGTGACACCCTTGAGGTTCTTTGCACAGCCCCTGGCGGAGCCAGTGCCGTGAGTGATGGTGGCTGTTGCTCTCACCAGTATTGGGACCTGTCATGACTTAATTAAGGTTCACAATTAATTTATCTTGTCCTGGTGTATATTTAACATAAACATAAAACAACTTTACTGTGACACTTTGTCTATTTGTTTCCCACAAAGATTAAGTTCTTCCCAACAAGGATCTGTGTCTACTTTGAAGACTTCAAAAGTGTCTTTGGCCCCTTCAGCAACGGCCAAGAGGATAAGCAGAGGTTCATCTTCAGGCACCAGCGTGAGAGGGTAATGTTTTCTCTTCCTTTTGGAGGTACTGGCTTGAGATAAAGGAGGTCTACAGTGGGCAATGGGTTTTCCTGTGGCTTTGTGAGAGGTGGGGACACAGGGAGAAGAGGAGAACCCCAAAGACTCCGATCTTCTGGGGCTTCTGTTTCTGTCTTGCTTGCAGGGAACAAGGCAATGGAGGGAATATCGTAGAAGGTCCCGTCCAAGTAGTGAATCTCCAGCTTGCTTGATGCAATCTAGAAAATGGAGTTCAGTTGCACATATAGATGATAAGTGGTATTATCATTTCTCACCTGATATATATAAGCAGGTGAGAACTAACTAAAATGGTAGGGCTGTTTCATGTAGCTGAGCACTTAAGTATGTATGAGCTAAATAAATATACTAAGTCTGCTCTTAATTCTTCCCTTATATTTACCTTTCATTTACTTCCTGCCTCAGGACAAATATAACCCTCAGTTGTTGTATGGCAGGATCTGTAGTCAAAGTGTTTCAGCCAGCTTCTTGGGTCTTAACTGCTTTTGTCCAAGGAACTTGACATGTGTAACTGAATGCCACACATTGTCATGTTCCTGAGAGTGATAAAAAGAAGCCTTTCTATCATCATTTGCACTGATCAGAATCATCTTCATCATATTCCCCTAATGTCATGAGCATGTCTTAGAAGCACAAGCTCTGTGTGAGTACACATCACTGTCTGAGTTTTTCCTCTCCTCTCCTTTGTTTTCTATCTAGCTTTTCCATAAACTCCCGGCTAGCCAGTTCTCTAGGAAACTTGAATGCTGCAACAGATGATCCCGAGAACAAAAAGACCTCCTCATCCTCTAAGGCAGGTTTCACAGCCGGCCCGTTCACCAACCTCTTGAATGGCAGCTCCCAGCCACCTGCCAGAAATTACCCTGAGCTCAACAATAACCAGTACAACAGAAGCAACAGCAGCAGCAGCAGCAGCAGCAGTGGGGGCAACCTCAACAGCCACCTGGGCCCTCACAGCGCCAAGACCGAGGAGCATGCCACCATCCTCCGGCCCTCCTACACCGGGCTTTCTTCCTCTTCAGCGAGATTCCTGAGCCGTTCTATCCCTGTAAGTTCGCAGACATCACCTCTTGGTCCTCAGAACCCTGAATGCAACTTTTGTGCCTTGCCTTCCCAGCCAAAGTTGCCATCAAAGAAATTTAATAGTGCCAATGAAGCCTTCTGATCAGCGCCTGCCCTCTGTGCTGTGAAACCCTATGCACCACTTCCTGCTGGCTCCTCTTCAAGTAAACGCCATGTTTCAACTGGGTTTTCTTCTTTTATTTTCTCCCCCTTCCTCCTTTGTAAGTGATTTCTCTTAAAGGGGAAAGGGCTTTCATTCCATTCATCATGGACACTGTTGACTTAAATTGCTTTTCAGTTCAGTTTTCAAATCACTCTGAATATATGAGAGAGAGACAGGAGCTGAGCAATGTGATCAATAGCATTTGCTCTGGTTGGGGTGGTATTAAGAATTGTGGCTTTTTCTACATCATCTGTCAATGAAATTTATAGAGTGTTGAAATGTGGAAAGTCCTGAATGTACAGTGTCTTCTCAGAACTAAGCATCAGGCCTTGACTGTTTCACCTCCCACAGGGAAATGACCCAGAATTAATTGAGTGGCAAATGGAAGGTGTTTATAAGAAAGGCTCCTAGGTAGGTACCTGGGACACAGGTGAGCAGAGAGCAGCAGAGTGTCACAAGATGTTTAAAATTAGCCATCTTTCTTCTAAAGATGGGCAGCAATCATGTTCTACCAATCAGATCATTATTTAGAGTCCCAGGTTCCTTTTTTAATGAGGACACTAGGTTACTTTTTCAGGTTCCTTTTTTAATGATTAGTAATCCCTATTAGGATTAAGATAGAAGGAGAATTAGATCCCACATTTCAAGGACATGACTGCACTCCAGGCAGGAGCAAGCTGGTGTCTTAGAAAGGCTGTGGCCTGACATCACTTCGCAGCCACTGTGTTTCCTCGGCCATCATCCAGGGAGAGGCTGCTGTCTACAGGAGAAGGGGAGAAGGAAAAGTGCTGGGGGCAGTGCTGCTTGTGGCCCACTCGGCAAAGCAGTAGCCCTGTGGCCAGTCCTTACTGGGACCCACTTCCGTTTGCTGGCAATTTAGAAAATATGCTGATGTGTTCTAAAATGAGAATGCTCTGTGTGTGTGTGATGCTGGACCCATTTCCATTCCCATCTCTACCTCAGGCTTCTATTTAAAAATGTGTCCCCCACTCCCCTCTCTCTCGCTCCTTTCCCTAAGAGAAGTTCTATTCCCAATGTTTTCCACCAATATTTTAGATTCCTTTATAGAAACGAGGGCCCCAGCTAATGCCAGCCCACCTACTCCTTAATTTGCTTCTGATCCCACTGTGTATTTGAGTAGACATCTGTCATTAAAACTGAAATCCATGAAAGTGGGAATTAGGTGTAAAAGGATAATGTATTTAAATTTTCATAAAAATGTTTATAGATCACATACTTCACAGCAAGAATTGAGTTCCGTCAGTAGTTTCATATGCTGTTTATGGATGAGCCTCTTTTTTAGACCAGAATCAGATCTTTATATTTTCAGAAAAAATGTTATATAGATAATTGTACAGATGCCTTGTGGATTTCAGAGTTAAAGGTTTTATGTCACCTGCATTTATTATAGCACAAAGCCAGAAATGGTAAGAAGAACATTCTGTTTTTGCCATCTCCATTTTCCCCTGGCTGATGGAAGTGTGGGGCATTCTTTAGATAAAGTCTTGATCTCCCATGTTCATGTAACTTAATTTTGTTCTTATTACATGTTTTGTGACTTCTTTTCAGCTTTCCTCCTCCTCTAAATTCCTCTTTTGGCTAGAATAGTGTGATTTTCCAATAATTGAATATGGAGTTATGGTGTGTGGGGCAGTTGCTACCTCCATCCTCCCGCCTCCTAAATATGACATGTTACTGTAAAGAAAAGCATTGATAAGTCTAATTGCCAGCATCCCACTCACCCTTCCAGAAGTAAGAAGCAGCAGGTCTCTGTGGGAGACCCTCTCCGAGGGGCCTCTGTGTGACCTAACCCTGCTGACTTCTGGTGGGAAGTCCAGAGTAACACGGAAATTCCCACTTGACTTGGAATAAAGGAGGGGGCTGTGAGTTGTTTTTGTTTATGGTTCAGTGCATCTTTTCTAATAGTTGTGGGTTTGTTGTCTAAATATGACTGGCCTTCTTTCCAGGGCTGCTGAATGTAGGAGACTTAAGGCCCTTGAGGAGCTAGGAATGAGTCACTCACCAAAAATGTTCTAAAATCCTTAGTTAGGAAAATGAAGTCTACATGGCAAATCCTCCCAGCACTTTAAGAAAGCCCCAGAAACTCTTAGGGGAGAGGGTGACGGGTGTTTAGAGGGAGTCTAATATTTTAAAGGCTACAATTAGCATCTCTTTTGAAAGCTGCAATTGCTCTCTCACTTTTTGCAGCAGTTCAGCCCCCAGAAAAATGTAAAAATGATTTCCTTGTTCTGTCATTAAATGCTTTAACACAGAAAACAGGAATAAATATTAAGGAATTCGTGCAGTTATGACAGAATTCTAAGAAACAGTCGGGTTTTATTTTTATTCATTTGGCCTCTTCCACTAGTCCTGTGGTCTCACTTGCCCAGTGCAATGCAAAAGATTTCATTTTTGTTGACCCACTTACTGTAGAGAAACCAGTTTCACTCCCTGACAGAGGAATTTTCAAATGCGTAAGAAATGAGGGACATGTGATCAGGTGTGGGTGGGGTGGAAGTATTTTATTAAGTTGAAATTACTCGTGGTATCTGTCTTGAACATTTGCTATGTTATATTTTTATGACACTTATCAGTGAATTGCTATTCATCTACATTGTCCTTATCTGACCCCCAAGTTCTATATCCCACCTTCGTCCAATCACAATACTCTTCTCCCTCTGGAGTCTAATTGTCCATTAGATTCTGAGCTCTGTGAAGGCAGAGATGTTGCCTGTGGTTCCCCTGATTGTCTACCTTGCACCTAGCATGTAGGAGGCACTCAGTTAAGTATTTGTGGATTGAATAAAAGGATGGATGGATGTTTAAATGTATGATTGTGGTAAGATCTATTACTTCTGTTTTAAAGATAAAAATTTTCAGTGTCAGAGAGGTTAAGTGTTTTGCCTAAAATTCTGCAATAAATATGTAGCAGACCCGTGATTTGAACCTAGGTCACATTGACTCCAAAGACATATTCTTTTAATTACATTATAGCATGTATGTACTATTGTAAATGGTTAAAAATTGAGTGATAGGGCTGGGGTTGTAGCTCAGTAGTAGAGTGCTTGCTTAGCACTTGTACGGCACAGGGTTCAATCCTCAGCACCACATATAAAAAAAAAGTAAAAAGGTATTGTGTCCATCTACAATTAAAAATATTTTTTTAAATATAGAGGGATATCTAAGGATGTCTCTGTTTTGTCAAGAAAGATCAGGGAAAGTGGGACAAGGGAATGTTTTAACTGGGCTTTGGGGGAGGAGTAGCAGCCTGCTAGGGATCTGGTGATAACAGCAGGAGGGGGAGGAGGAATGGTCACTCTTTACTGTGGGAACAGCAAGAACAGGAATACAGTCTTAGCACTGTGATTAAGTTCTTAGCTTCTGAAGACAGGTAGACCTGGGTTTAAATTCCACCTCTGTCACTTCCTTTTCAAGAAGAATTTGGTGATTTATTTAACTTCCATGATTATTATAAAATGGGAATTATAATAATCAGAGGCAGATCTAGGGTTTACTTTGTGGGCACCTGGAAGCTTATGCAATTTTGTAGGACCTGTTTAGCATAAAGAATACAAAACATTAATTTTTTTTGGCAAACTATACAAACATATGACAATGTACTTTGAAAGGGGTTGGTGCCTTATGGATTGTTAAAGCCAATGTGTTAGCAACAACAGCAATACTAACATCTACAAAATAAAGTGGTTACAGTGTTTGAGATTATGTGAAGTATTTTGCACAGCACTCATTGACAGTGCTCAGTCATTGTTAGCTATTGTTGTTTCAAGAGCCATGAGTACCCCAGTGTAGCTGAAGTTTGGGGTTACCTGAAGATGAGGCTGGAAAGTTAAGCTGAAGCCAGACTGGGAATTATAGTGTGAGCCAGAGAAACCTTGCAGATAAGAGTGACTTGACAGACCTGATGGAGGAAGGTAGTTCTATTAGGCTTGTGAATAGCAGCTCTTGGCTGAATACCCTGAAGGCAGGGAGACTAGTTTGAACCCTCTCTAGTGTCCTCAGCCTCTACCTCAGCAGGTGATATTGAATTAATGCTGTGCTTCTTCAATGATTATTCTGGGTTTCAACATACGTCATAGTACTGATACCATTAAAAATCATGTATGACTAATAGCTCTAGCATAGTTTTATTGTGAACTCTTAAGTACTTATTTTATAAATGAAAACTGCCCAAAGAAAACTTAGAGTTTGTAAATATATGTAATGATTAGCTAGCTTTTAATAAGGCTGTTCTGGAAGCTGCTTTGCATATCACCTGTTTGGATCTTTTCTTGTGATTTTTCAAAAAATTTTAAGGACTAGCCTACATTAAACTTCATTATTCACTCTCACAGCTTAATCTTCAAACACTGCCGGGAATATTCTCATAGTGAAGACTGGAGATTGTGTCGATGATGACAGTCCTTATTTCTTGGAACATTCCCATACTTCTCCTTTCTGCTGCTGCTGCTTCCCCTTTGGTTGCATCTTTGATAATTTTCCTAACTCAGTCTCTTGCTATTTTTAATTCATACTGTAGAGTTGGTAAACTTTTCTGCACAGTAAATATTTTTGGCTTTGTTCCCAGTTGTTTAACTCAATTCATAGATGAAGGGTATTGTGTTCAATAAAACTTCATTAACAAAAATAGGTGGTAGACTAAATTTGGACCGTGAACTGCAGTTTGCTGACCCTTGCTTTAAAGCATTGATGGGTAGTACTGATGTCCATGTTTTAGTCACCTGTTCACAATGGCCAGTGATGACCTGAGGCTGGAGCAGTAGTCTTGCATTCCTTGCAGCAGGGGCTTCAGGCAGTGCATTTATCTATGCACGTGCATTTCCCTGCTTGTCCCAGACACTGTGTCCCTTGTCCTCTTCCTGCATTTGTCTTACCTGCTCCTGGCCTTAGGAAGACCTTTCTTGGGAGGCCCCTGCCTTCTTCACCAGTTTCTTATCTTTTATGACATCCATTGCCTTCTGTCGCCTCTGTGAGGCTCTTCCTGAAATTGAACCCACCCAATGTTTTCCTTTTTATCTTCTGTTGCTTTCCATGGTGAATATTAAATACTTTGTATTTATGAGTATATAGTGGTGTTATTACATACATGAACATGAACGTCAATATTATTTATGTGTTATCTGTGTATTAGATTGTCTCCAAATTCTAAACTTCCTTTGTGCAGACATTTCATTAAGTTCTCTTATATTTCATGGTTTCTGACACATTACCAAACACAGAAAGGAAAAAAACTTAAAATACATACTTGGTTCAAAGTTGAAAGGGAAATTGAAATTACGTATTATGTACTTCCTTCCTACTTTTCCTGCACCTTCTCACACTGTGGTTGAATTGGGCTTACATATAGTACTCTGTTCCCCGGTTAGTAGGCATTCTTACACTCAGCTCAATAGAGCTGTTCTTTATGAGGACTCTTGTTGAGTTCTCCATCTCAGATTTGACAATGTAGGAACAATTTTGGCAACATGTGAACAGGTTAATTTTTTCTGTGTTTCAACATAGAAACATTTCAAGATAGAAATGTTGAATTCAAGCTTTGTAAGATAAACAGTTTGAAAATCTACCAAGGCATTGGCATGCACCTTAAAAGCACACGTCACCGTTCCTTTGGGATAATGTTAGTGGTGACAGTGATGAATTACTTATTGATTATTTAAACATCTATTCCCAATAAAATGCTACTGCTTTCTAGTAGCATGTAATATCATTTCCTGATTAAACTTGATGCCTTTTCCCTCTGCCTGTTCTTGGTTTTTAAAAACTGTCATCCTATCCTGATTTTAAATATGATATTTATTCATGTTATCAAGTATTTGTGAATAAGCAGTGTTTACTAAAATAACACTTTAAAAATAAAATTTATTAAATCTGTGAATTAATATATTTAATATTTGAATATTAAATTTGACATTTGATAGTAAGGATTAGTGCCAGCTTTCCAACCTTTTGTTGTATATTTAAATTGCTGTGGTTTTTCATCTTTTTGGTAAATTGCCTTGGTTTTGCTGCAGTTTTTCAGCTAAGGGATACTAATAGCATCAAGAACACTAGCTCAGTCTCGATATTGAATCATATTTTTGTTCCCTTCCCAGGGGACTTGGAATTTTTACTTGACAATTAAAGCATCAAATTGTTTCGAGGTCAGCATGGTTCAAATGATGCCTTTAAATTTGCATCTAAGCTCCTTATGTGCATGCAGTGTGTTCTGATATAAACTACCTGTAATTTGAGTTTCCAGTGTTAAATAATGCTTCTGTTTTCTGTATAAAGCCTGTCAGCTTTTTTTTGTCTCTCTATGTGAAAGGACTTTCCAAACACAAAACTTGCTTTTAGTGACAAGGTTAATCAAAAATATGTAATGGGAAAGAATTGGTTTAGAGTCTCAAATGCTTTGTAGTTATTAATTGCCTCATTGTTCATCACAATTTTTACACCTTCTTATGTAATATCAACAATACTGCCCATTTTCATTTCATGATTTCTTGTCTTTATGGGTTGTTTTCAGTTTTTCACCTTGAGAAGCTCCAGTGATAAGTCGTTTTGATGTTGCTTTATTATTTGCAGCTCAGCTTGTGAAGGTTTGCCTCTGGGTTTCAGCTTTGTCAGTGTTCTTGGTGTTCCTCTTCCTTGTGTGTTATGCCATTTTAGTTGGTAGATTCACCCTGGATGGGCGTTAGTTTGTTTCTCTCTGTATTTCCCCCTATCTAACTTTCTTCAAGTTTTATTTTATTTTTGATTGACATGTAATAATTATACATATTTATAGAGTACAGTGTGATGTTTTGATATATGTATAATTGCATAATGATTGAGGGTAATTAGCATATCGATCACCTTAAATATTTGTCATTTCTTATTGGATCTACCTGATCCTCTACATCCTTAGTCTAGAAAAAGTTCTTAGTGACCCAGGCTCCTCTTTCTTGTGAGCTGGACCCAGGCTTGTTTCTCAGGCAGAGAAGCAGCTCTCTAGAAGCCCTGTCCTGGGGACCATGGTCATGGCTTCTATCTGCCTGCTTCCACAGTGGGGAAAGCCCAATCCCAGCCCTGATTTTGGGCCAGGGACTTTAGGCCTGTGTATCCACAGGAGTGGAACACCTCTGTCAGTTTCCAGCTCTGTAGTTGGTGGCCTGCCACTGTGTCTCAGTTTGTTTCTAGGTTACAAAGATGTCGATCTTGCTTTTGAGTCCTACTGTGCCTTTTCTTTCTTCTTCATCTTTTAAAAATATTTAATTTAAACACAGAGGGGGTAATTTGGAGCATAACTTTCAGTTCTGTCTTGACATGAAGTAGGGCCAGGTTCTGCAGCTTGCCCTTTAGGGCCTTTCTGGGTCCTCCCAACCAGCTTTTCCAGCTCATCTCCCCTACTCCTCAGCATGAACCTTCTGCTTCTGCCAGGCTCAGTTTCTCATGTCCTTGAACAGTCCTGCTCTTTGTCCTTTTCTTGCATGCTGTGTTCCCAGCTTGGCCTACCTTACTCTTTCCCTTTGTTTCTCAGACTCCTTACCATCAGGAGTTGATTGAAGTCCTACCTCCTCCCCTCACTAACTCCTGCAGTCACTTTTTCTGAAGTTGTCCTGTCTGTTTTTGTTGTTTGTTCTCACCTTCCTTCTTTTGTCTTGAGGGTCAGCTGTCTCTTAGATGTAGGTCTTGGACCCCTGCTGAATTGTGTGGAAACCTTGAGGTTAGAAACATCAGGTTAAAAAATATGACCTCTTGTTTTTCTCATAGCACCTATACTGGGCTCTGCTCACCTCTTGGTTGTTGGTAAGCATTTATTCCATACTTTTATCTTCTCTAATATAGAGTAGGTTATTTTTTGCTTCCAAAAATGTGAAATTTTGTGTGTTGAGTGAGTGAGAGAGAGAGAGAGAGAGAGAGAGAGAGAGTGTGTGTGTGTGTGTGTGTGTGTGTGTGTAAGATCTTTAACCCAGGAAGATACTTTTTTTTGGGAAGGGAAGCAACCCCCTCTTGTACACCATGGGAATTCCTATGGGTGTGCATGCATGTGCAAACAAGCACAGATCCCACATACACATAGCTTGTAAAGGCTTTGGATTTGCCCCAGTAGCCGCCTCAGCTTAGTGACACAGGCTCTCCTTGATAGTAAAGGTCTGAACTGCTTAGTGACTGAGGTGTGGGGTAGGAACCACTGGACACATATATGCAGATGTTTCCCTCTCTTGGGGAGACTGTTATGAGCCCCTCAGCTTTCTGTTGAGGAAAAAGCAGTAAACCCAATGAGAAAAGAAATTTCCATTTGAAAGTGAGCAAAATAAGATTGGTCATTCCAACCTGATTCCCTTCACTTACTCCTTTAGTACAAATTTCTTACTTTCTAGTAGCTCCAAAATCTTTACTGTTAAAGAGAGGCACAGACTGTGTTCTGACTCATTAGCTCCCGGTTTCTACACCCTCCTCCCTTCTGATCACCCCACACATGCTCTGAGGTTCCTTTTTCCTCATCACTGTCGGCTGCTGCACTCTATTCTTTCAGGGCTTTTGCATATACTTTTTAGCTACCAGCCTAATGCCAACATTCAGGATAACTGTAACATTTTTGTAATCATCATCATCATCACCACCATTTATTGAGTGTCTCTAATGTGCCCAGGCACCCTTTTAGGTCTTTTATATACATTATCTTTTTTCTCTAACTTGGAAATCAAGACTCCAAAAAGCAGTAACTTGCCCAAGGCCTCATGGTGACTCTATTTTAAACTTCTTTAATTCTAGTGGTCTTGTTTTCTTCGCTAATTCACTTGGAAATCCATTTAACAGACCTAATTGTTAGGAACATTGCTTCTGATTTCCTTAATCCTGCAACACTCCTTTCCAGCATTCACCTCCCCTCCTACCTCTGCTCTGTGACCTCTCTGTTTCTTTCTTTCCTTTTGTAAGCTGCTTAGTCATTTCTCCTTCCCTTTCCCAACATTCTCAGTTCCACTTGGAAATTCTATAGTCACTTTGTTATTGGCCTTCAAAATTATGTCAGCTTAACCATCTCTTGTATCTGTCCCTTGTCTCTTTCTGCTGAGTACTTTTGGAGAAGAATTCCATAACTTTGCCAATTGGCCCTATTTCGAATGCATTTCTAATTTAGTTGACCCTTCAGTGCTCACAGTGAGTTTACTTATCCCCTTTTGGGTTCCCTTTCCCCTCCCCACACTAGCTGTTCGCTAGTTTTTTTTTTTTTTTTTTTAATTTTTAGTTGTAGATGGACACAA
>JAJEJO010004207.1:313115-390169 GCA_020662805.1 Glaucomys volans
CCTTCCTTCCTTCCTTCCTTCCTTCCTTTCTTTTCTTTTCTTTCTTTCTTTTTCTTTTCTTTCTTTTCTTTCTTTCTTCCTCTCTTTCTCTCTTTCTCTCTTTCTTTCTTTCATTTTTATGCAGTGCTGAGGTTCAAACCCAGTGCCTCACACATGCTAGGCAAGCACCTGCCACTGAGCCACAACCCCAGCCCCTCAAAAGTTTTAAACATTTTTTTTTTATCAGTAAACCCCTCTCCTAACCTCCAAGGCCAGTCAGCCTTGTCTCAAGATCATCTCGGGACCTACTGAGAATGTAGAATTTACCAGAAGGAATTTTCTTCAACTGTTCTCTCAAAGTTTAACTGGGTCTGACTCATTTTCTTTTCTCTTTCCCTTTTTAAACCCAAGAGACCCTACCATTTCTCAATGGTAATAACTCCATCTCCTGTACTATTCTTTCCAAACTCTTTCAGGAAGTTTCCTCATCCACTTCCTTCCTCTTGTACCTCTTCAATCTCTTTCTCTCCGCCTGCTTCCTTGTTTCCTCACCTGTTAACATGTGCATCCACATTGGTGGGGCTGGTGCAGTATAGGCAGGAGTCTTCCCTCCTCTTTTTGTGATTTCTACTTAATGGCCAAACTGGGGAAAGAGAAGCCCATTTTGCGGCCTCTCCCACCTCCCTGATGGTCTGCTCTGCAGCTGGAGGTGGACCCCCATTCTGCTGAAAGTCTGTCCCATAAGTTACCACTTGTTGCCTTAAGGTCAAATCTGATGGCCTGAGTGGTCCTCATTCTTCTTAGTCTTTCTGCAGCATTTGACAATATTGACCACCCTTTTCCTTGTGATTTTTCTTCTCCTTTTGATTTTTGGAATAGTATTTCCCCCTGTTCCCACCCTCTCTATCCAGCTCTCCTTGAGTGGTTATGTTTTTGTCTTGTCTTCCTCTGTCTGGTCCTTAGTGACCTTGGCCCTCTTTTCCTTCTGGGTAGTCTCCTAAGCATTTACTACACTCCCAGCTTCCTGTGGACATTTCCAGGGATGGAGAGTACGTGTTCCTTCAGCTGCCTGCTCCTCTTTGGTTTCCTGGCTCAACTATTCCATTTTTATTCACCTAATCATGCAAGTTAGACATATGGAATCATCTTGACACTGCTTCTGTCTTTCCTGTGCTATCCTGTCACTAAGTTCTGTCAGTTCTCCCTCTAAAATGCCTGTTTTTTTGACAGTCCCTCCATTCTTACCACTGCTGCCCTAATTGAGGCATGAAGATGAGCTATTGTATAACCCTTTACATTTTCTCTGTTTTTAAGTGTCCTTACCTTTATACTCCTCTAGACTGCTCTGAGTATTAAATCTTTCAGACATATTGCTGATCAAATTGCTCTCGAATTTGGCGTCATTCAGTGGTTCCACTCTGCCTAGAGGGTCAAGTCCAGATCTCTTGGCTTGCTGTTCTGGGCTCTTCTATGTCAGACCATGTCCCTCTCTCAGGCTGTGCTCCAGCAACTCCCCTGGATCCTGACTGGCATTCTGCAAGAATGCTACACCCTGCCCTGAGCGGAACACTAGCATGTGCAGTTTCCCCTGCTTTTCCCACTTTCTCTGTTTGGTTTTTTGTTTCCTGGTCCAGCTCAGTAGTTGCCTTTTTGATGAAGGGTTTGCATCCCATCCAGGTAGAACGCCTCTTGCTTCTTGGCTCTCATGGGACTTTGTTCACACCCCTGTCCCTCTCATGTTATAGTCAATTGTGTAACGGTCTCTCCACTGCTGGTTTTCAGCTTCTTGGAAGCATCTTTGTTTCCTGAGGTTCTATGGTGTAATAAGTGCCTAATAAATATTTATTGAACTGAAAGCTGGATAATGTATCTGCATACACGAATTGTTAAGCTAGGGTGCTTAGGGGCCCATATATTGTTGTTAGCAGCCGAAGCACCAACGAAAAGCAAACCAAGTGTTCAGCTTTAGCTTTAATATACTGCAATTTGGAAGTTGTCTGGTTTTTTTTTTTTTTTCTAGAAACTTGGCTTTACTAAAATAAGAGAAAATACATTTAAATCAAGCTTGCATCAATATAATTTTAGTGTTCAGATGAACTGAAAACACTCATGTAATGGTTGGCTGAGTCAAGCTGGGTGTCAACAATCTGTCATCTAACAATTGAGCTCTTTGTGATTGTTGAAAAGCATATATTAAATTCCCCCAGAAAAAAGAATCTATTAAAAACCATGTAGGAAGGTGAAAGAATATTTTATATAGCATTTTAATTAACCCAAATTGGATTGTTAAATCTTGGGGCACCTAAAATGCTTACAGAACACTGTAGAATGATGTATACATCCCTTTCAAAGCTGCTTTTATCACAGACCTTAGCCTTTTTGTGTTAACATGATACCCATAAAACCTTATCCACCTATGTTTTTGTCCAGTACTGTTATATTATCAGAGGCAAGTACTTACCATAAGGAGAAAATACATTTATAGACACATGTATCAATACACACATTTTCCATGTTAAATTCTTGAGCAATACAAAAGCAGAAAACAATTGCAAAGCCAAAAAGAGACCTAGGAGTACAGAGGCAGTTATAAATTTTTCCCAGTATTGTGCTTGTTCATTAAAACTTTAAGCACTGGAGTTATATATAAAATCCCATATTGCCAAATGTGTATTTTTTCTCTTTAATTAATTTGTCACATTAAAACAAACAATTTTTGGTTGGGTGCTTTTGGCCTCTGTAGTTAGAATTCACACCAGGGATAACTAGCAGACAGTATTTTTCATCCTTTTGGGATTTAGGAAAATGGAGAAATAATAGCAAAGAAAAACTCAATGTGGCAAAAGTTCATGAAAAATTTGAGACAGGATTTAGATCTAGGCGGGCTCTAACTTTCCAGATTACTTGTTCCTTTTATTCCAGGGATTTGAACGTTAAGATATTGCTTCATTCATTTGCTGCCAAGGATCTTAATCATTCATTTTCCTTTACAATTTGCTGCATTTGATATCCAACTTATAGTTTTTTAAATTTAACTACAATTTTAGTTGTAGCCGGACACAATACCTTTATTTTATTCATTTATCCTTATGTGGTGCTGAAGATCGAACCCAGTGCCTCACATGTGGTGGACAGCCACTCTAGCACTGAGCTATAACCCAGCCCTATAGTTTTATTAATTAACCGTATGTATAGTTTTTATGTCTGTAATTATTAGACATTTTTCTATCATGATTAGGTAACTGGGCTGTTTAAAAAAGAAACACCTCCAGAATAGCTAAATTTTTAAAGTTAATACCTACATCTGCCAAAACAGATTAGTAGTGAATTTCCAGAACAGAACAAATTGTCTTGATCTCCTTACCTAACACTGTTTTATGTCAAATCTTTCTGCTTTCAGGGAACAAGACTTCGTGATGTAAGTTTATATTTTGACATAAGAAATTTTGAGGCTGCAAGTGTAGGGCAATTTTATCCCCATTCTGGGGGTTGAATATTGGTGCATTATTTTTTATGGCATTTATACTATAATAATACCATATATTCATAATAAACTTGATCTAGTATTAACTCATTATAACATTATTGAACTTACCTACCAAATGAACTTGAATATTGAGAAGTTAAGATCTCTTAGTTATATAAATAAGTGCCAACTTACAAATAATATTTACACCTAAGGGCTCACTTTCTTCTCCACTTTCATCACCATTTTTTTGTGTGTGTTTTGTATACATTAGCATTAATTCATTATGGTAACAACAAAAACATTGGCCAAATAGAAGTAAGACCTTGAATAATGAAACTACTCAACCATGGATATTCTTTTTAATTTCCTGAGAAGTTCTTTGGAATAGTCTTGATGAAAATAATTTAAAAATGCACTATCTCCTTAAGTGGAATAAATATTCCATTCTTCTTATAGTTTAATGTTTTTTATTCACTCAGGATTATACCCTGCCTAAGATTCTATTTGTCTTGCCTTTTTGTCAGGGTGAGAGAGAAGGTTGGATTGGCAATGGAGTGATCGCAGAACAAATGCTAGAAGCTGTCTTGAGGCATTACACTGTGGTGGCCATGGTTCTTTAGAGCTACACTTTTGGAGTTAAAATCTACCTCTACCACTTTCTAGCTGTGTGATCTTGGGCAAATCACTTCACTACTTTGTGCCTCAATTTTCTCATCTGTAAAATGGGTTGTTGAGAGCATTTAATGAATGAATATATATGAGATATTTAGAAGCATATCCAGAATATAGAAAGTACTCAATATATATCTATCTCAGAATAGATAAACTGCCAAGAAGTTTCTCTGATATATTAAGAACTCTAGGTAGTTTTACAATAGACCTAAATCTAAACATGAAATTCATGTGTGTTTCACATATGCTCGATACACATAGCCTGAGGATAATTTTATGAAATATTTTTAGTGTGCCTGTGTGTTGACCATGATCTGTCACATAGGTCAAATGTGGAATTTCCTACTTGTGGTGTCATGTCAGCATTCAAAAATTTTAGATTTTGGAGCATTTTAGATTTCAGACTTTGGATTCGGGATGCCCAATTTGTAATGCTATGGTACAGGGACACTTGGAGAGCATTTTTGTTGTCAGTAGTCCCAAGCAAAGGAAGCATGGGGTTATGCTTTTGTTATATTGTATATTGGGTCAAAGGAAGGACTGAGGTGGCTCATCCATCTGTGAGTCTGTCTCTCACAAGTGGAGAGTACTGGTGTTTTCCTCAAATTTGTCTCAGTTGTGACTGAGTACATACTGACCCAGAGTCCTGTGACACAGCCCCACTTGAGCATGCAGCGCTTGGAATCTGAGTGCTCCTGCCTCCCATGCTGCTGCACCCCAGGAAAAAGGCCTTGAAGGGTTACTTGTGATTTGTTAGAGCAAAGTAGATCTTGTAGACTCTAACAATTCTCTTCTTGCCTTAGTCCATTTCCATTAAGATTTTTATTGTAAGTTAGATTAAAAGGAAGTTAATTTATAAATACTGAAGTCAGAATAATTTTCTAAACTTTTTATTGATCTTTTAGTTCTTTGAACTTTCATTACACCATATAAAGAAGTCATGGACGGGCTGAGGTTGTGGCTCAGTGGTAGAGCCCTTGCCTGGCATGCGTGAGGCACTGGGTTTGATCCTCAGCACCACATACAAATGAATAAATAAAATAAAGGTGTTATATTCATCGACAGCTGAAAAATATTTTTTAAGAAAAGAAATCATGGAGTATGATTTGTTTTGAGAATTTTGGTATTTCATTTTCACCTTCACTGCTTAGTATATATGATTGTTGAATGGATGAGCTGGCTTTGCCGAAGGGCCATTCTTTGGCCAAATGGTCTTCACGTGTTTGCAGAGGCCTGCTGTGCCCTATCAGCAGTGTGAGAGAGCAAACTGGATGTGTGGAAAAGGAAGCAGCAGGGATGGTTGTGACTGTATTTGTCTGGATTAAATACCACCTAGAGCCTGTGAGCTTTGCTAGGTAAAAAAGACTTTGGCCAGGAGACTAATGAATATATATTTCATATGAGTAACAGAAAGCCTTAAGGTATACTAGATGTTTTCTGCTTTCCAGATCAGTGAGTGCCATTATTCATAAAGTAAACAAAAGCATCCACACCGTATTTATTCCCTATACTCTGATGTACACATAAGTGCTCTAGAGGAAAGTTCGTTTTGACAAAGGTCATTTGTATAGTGTCTATTTGCTCTATCATTATTTATTGGGAATTAGTGGAGCTTTAGAGGTGCTTATAAATACAATTTTGTTCTAAATTTATTAGCAATTTGAGTTTTCTAATTCTATTAGTGATAACATATATAACTTTTGTAATTGGAACAAAAGCAAAAGTTACATATGCTTAAGAAAGCACTGGCTGATTTGTAACGTGCACATGTGGTGTTCTCGTAGCCGGGGAGACTTACCTAGCTCCGCCTCTGGCTACTTGCCAAACTTGAGGAGAAACTGGGGAAGAGCAGCTAGAAAAATCACAGATCATTTTTAAGCTGAAGTGTTAGTATGGTTCCTGATATCCTGCAAGTTAAAAGTAGGTTTGCTTCAAGCTTGACAAGCTTTACTGGATTTTCTCAGTCCTAGCTTTTTTTATTCTCTCTGGGGACTCGGGTATAATTATATTATAGCATCCTTGTTCCTGTTTTGAAACCTTAGCATAAACCACATCTGGTATCAAGAAAGTCAGTTTACCCAACCTTTTCCCTTCTTCCTAGCACTCTTGGCATTTTCTTCCTTGACCCTTGTAGCCTGGGGAACCACCCTTCCTTCCCTTTCCACCCCTGTCCTAACCCTTTCTGGTGCACAATGCTCATTTTACACTATGTATTTTGCTATTTAGTGTTGATATCTCTATCTTTTCATTTCATTCCTGTTATGACAGTGTGGTCTTTTGAGGTTAGGGCCTGTAACTCTTTGGCTCACTGTACTTAATAAATGGCTATTGATAGCATATAAAATTCACTGAAACTTTGAAGCTGAGCAAAGGTAATTTGAATCATTTTATATGTTCTTTGGAAAATGGACATTCTTTTTTGCTGACACCTGTAACATCACAAAATGGCCTAGTTTCAGAATTCACAAGACCTGTTAATTAAATGCTGCAGATCAATTCGGTAAATAATTTCTGGGTGAGAGAAGAATGCATTTGGGAGAAGAATCAAGTAATTCTTGTTGTTCTAAGGTATTTGAGTAGAAGATTGTGCAAAAAAGTCTGCTAATGTTTGTATTGGTTCATGTCTATTTTTTGCTGCATGAAAATAACTATTTGGCAAACTTTGTTTATCTCTTTATCTTCACTGGTTTATATCTATTATCTATGCTTTCTGATTACATATCCCACTCATGTTCCTTTTACATGTTGGTTATCTGATGTGACGTGGGAGTAACTTGTTTGTTTACTTGAGCATTGCCTGCTGTTTGTTATGACTGGGAGGCCTCTGCATCTGCGCCTTCGCCTTCGGTCTTAAGATCAGATTTCAAAGCTGGGAGTACTTTGTATCTCTAGAAAGGATTTGTAAGATATTTATTTATTAAATCCAGACATTCTTAAGGAATTTATTTAAATAGCTGCTAGTTCTATTAAATTGCAAGCGTTAATAAGTCATTGATATATATTAAATAAAAAGCATACATCTTCTCAAGGCTTATTCTTATCATCTTCAATAAGTTGCATATATCATTTGATATTTTTTGAGTAAAAGTCAATATTTTGCACAAAAGTCTAAGAACTGAATTTAGGCAACCTCTTCATTTTCAGTTACTACGTAATTTTAATCACTATTAATAAATTAGTAAGCCTTTTAAAACAAAGTTTTCTTACAATCACTTTACATAGTTGAATATCTCATTCTTACTTAGCAAATGCATTGTTCCCCCATCTTTTTCTATTTTTTCTCAGTTTATTTCATTTATCTTTTATATAATAGACCCAAACTGCTTTGTGTTGAAGGAGGAAGCTGCATGATTTGCAGGCAGTTTTACATGTGATGGAATTTAACCTCAGCTTATGTCTCTCCCCGCACAGTCCCTTCAGTCTGAATATGTTCCTTACTAAGGCCTTGCTGCTTGGTGGAAGCTGTTCCTTCTTAGACATCTGGACAAGCGATGCGGAGGAGGGCACCAGCTTGCTGGAAGGATGTCTCTGCCTTCTTACCTTAAATTAGAGAGAGCACTAAGATAACACCTTCAAAAGACTTGAAACCAGACAGCTGGTTAATGACTACTGTAAATGCACTGAAACTATGTTTATGGAGATTTCAACACTTTTTATGACAGTTTTAATGTTGAATTTGGTATTTTGAAAGCTATTTTTAATGTATTTCAGTAATACATTTGTTATTACATTTACATGTACAGTGTTACATTATGTATGTATTGTGAACTTCAAAAGACTATTTTGATAAATTTATAAATATATAAAATTATGTAAAAACTAGACTATATTTTGATTTAGATTTTCCTGTTGTTTGCTACCAAAAATTTGTATTCTAAACTTATTTAGTTTTAGTATGGTCTTGTCCTCAATGAATTTATAATTCTATTAAGAAAAAGAAAGGGAGAAAGTTTTTAGGAAGTGGTTTTCATACTCCCCCTGTGAATATGACAGATCAGTGTGTTCTTTGGGGATGTCAGTCTAATTTAATGAGTTTCTCCAAGTTTATTTCTACCAAGAGTAGAATCGTTTCCTATGGCTTATTTAGGACAAAACCCTTCTTCATTTTTGTTCCTTGAACCATTGAAATTAGCTTTGTATCTTTGTAAGCTTAAAAAAAAAAACAACTTAGCATCCAGTTGAAGATTAGAACCTTCATTTCAGGATGTTTCTCCTGAAAGCATGCTTTTTCTCCATGAAATGACTAAACATTCCAAATGCTTTTCTTTTTTTCCTCTTCTCAAAAAAGTGCTTTTAAAAATGCCTTAAACCATTTATTTTGCCTGTTTTTCTCTTGTACATATGCAGAAGAGGGCTACATATTTTAAAATCCACATCCAAGGTCTCTCAGAGCTCTGTCTCTAATCGTACAATGATGATTTTAAGGACCGAAAAGCACTTCAAAAGAGTTATTAACTCGATTAGAATATTCTGCTTTTGGTACGAGGTGGTTGTTGCCTTGTAAATCACATGTGGTCTGACACCAGTTTAAATCAATGAGGGAAAAACTGAAAAAGATGCTGCTAAGTCGTTCTTTGTATCCGGGGAGTTATTTTTGAACAAACAGAATACAACTCCCTGACGCACACGCAGGTGTATCTGAGAACCTAAGATGAAAATGAAAGGATCCTCTTATGGGTACTCATAGCCCTTTCATGTGAGTATAATCTTTTATTTAGGTCTCTAGAAGCCTCTCGGCTTCATTTCTGGGAGGACCTGGAGGGCTCTAGATTCTGGTTCTCTTCCGGCTGCTTAAGGATGGACTCACTCCCACCCTGCAAGTGCTGGGTTGGTGATTCACATGAAGGGCTTGACTCTGAGCAGTGGACTTATTTATAATGTATTTATTAGGGAGGGGTACCTTGAGGCTATTATTATGTGCTTCAGCAAGACATCTTGTTCATGTTTTACACTTTTAAAGAGACATTTGAATGAATGTTTGACTCAGGTTTGTTAACATAACCTTCAATAACTGCAGTACCAAAAAGTTGCACTCAATTGATAAAAACAAAACAAAAAGCGAATTGTATGTTTTAGGAATCCAAACTTAAAACAAGTGGAATTAAATTGTATATTTTTTTCTAGAGCTGAAAAAGTATTTTATTAAGAGTTATTGTAAAAAAGATTGGTTAATTATATAGGAAGATGATTGTATTTTTTCAAATTATCATTGAAAAATAATTAAGATGATGTTTGTGAAGTAGGGGAAAGGGAACCATACTGATGTTTTTAGTTCTGTGAACACTAATTTGTGTGCAGCTATTAAAATGATTATAAAGTTGACTACTGTAAATTTTCCATAATTATGTGTGTATATAAATTGTATGTATTTACATGTGTATGTCTTAAAATTATTTGTACACATGTGCATACATAGATACACCAAGGGGATGTATATAATAGAGAAAGTATATGGCAAAGTAATTCTACTTCAGTAATAAAAATTGTTTGACATGTATTTTGTTATGAATAGTTTATCTCCCAAAATATATTTTGTTCTATTTTAAAGCATAGAAGAATACACTGCTAATAAATAGTAAAAATCTTATGCAATTTACTTCTTGACTTTTATAACTTGGATTTGGAGTTATCAATATGCTGAAGTTTATCATTTTATTTTTAACTCTGTGTGGTTGGTTCCTTTTGGATTTCTCAAGATCTTCCTTAGGATTTTTAGTTTATCTCTTATTGACCCTCCAGCTTGTGACCACTGTTAGAAATACATGAGCACAAACCTTGTGTTTTGAATTTCACAGAAGCCACATAATGTTAGGTTCTCCCTCCCTTTTTCTCCCAGTTTTCTTTCTGTTAGTAAAATACTGGTCATGACCAGTGTTTGGGTACTGCTAGGTCATTTATGACTATTGGTGACTGTTGTGTGACACACTAGTCATCAGTTCTTTTGAGAAAGGCTGGCCCTTTTTCTTATTGGAGAAATTCTAGAAATACATAGGATGGAACAGACTTCACATCTGTTGGATGTATGCCCTGCAGTTTTAGCTTGGGAGGAAGAGGCTGCACTATTTATTGGAGATATTTTATGTATTAAACTGGATCTTTTTGGGTTGGGATGTTTCTGAGCTGTGTTTTTTTGTTTTCCTTTTTCAGAATGTAAATGGAAAGGTTGAGGATGGGGAGGTGGTTTCATTTCTGGAGTTAGGAGTCTGCAATTAGCTATCCTCATAACACTGCATGGGACAGTTGAAGTTCCAAAATTACCATGGGACCATATCTTAGATAAGAGATTCATAAATCCATGAACCTGTCAGGAAGGGCAGAAAAATCTCTTTTCCTATAGATTGAATTATTGTGAAAAAGAAAATGAAAAAAAAAAAGAACAACTAGTTAGTTTCAACAAATTTCTTATCTATTGGTTTGTGTGGGTTTGTTATTCTTATAAGCAGAATGGTTGATAAACTTCCAAAACACATCTGGAAAGATCACTTAACATAAAATACATATTCATCTGTGATTTACATAGAGCCAGGAACATTATTAACTATTAGGTACACAAATGTATTTTCATAATGATTTTCACTTGCATGCTTTCTTTGGTGACATGCTAAACCATTTATATGTTAAGTGTCCCTGTAAGCAGTTGTTGCTGTATAAGTGGAACAGTCCCCTGTGGTGTTTCATGTCACGCAAGAGGTCTGTGCTCTTAAAGTTCTGTCATCCAGCAGAGATACTGATGCCTGCAACGTCTTCCACTCCTCTTTGCAAGAATTTGGTTACTGTTTGTCTTCCCAGAAGATTAATTAGAGATAATTCCAACTATAGAAGGATATAACTTAAAGCAGAAGATAAAACTCCTTTATTTACACAATGGTTGCATAGGAGTGGCAACTATGGCATATAAGAGAAAGTAAAAAATAATTAAGTTATTTTGAGCCGAATTGAAATGTTAATATATTCCCACCCAGTTCCTCCTCTATGGATTGAATTATGATAATCATATCAAGAAGGAGAAAAATAGCTTTTCTAGAGAATTTTAAACTTTTTTGGTAAGTGCCAAGTAGAAACTTATATTAAAAATGTCTTAATGCAAAATGTATTTGGGGAGCCAATTTTAAATGGACAAACAAAACTGGGCTTTTCACTTCTTATGCATCCTTTTATATCTGCATTCCATCAGAATTGAGGTGAATCATATTACTACTTAATATTCTTTAGTTTAAATCAAATTTACTAAAACATTTTTGAGAAATTCAACTGCAAGTGAGAAATGGGACATGGCAGTAACTGTAGACATGACAAGCTTCATTGTTGACATATAAACATCAGATTTGAGGGATAATGCTCTATCAGATGTATTTTGCTTATTTGTCATGACTCTCTTCCAAAATGACTTCAAAAAATAGGGTGGCTCAGGAGGCTGAGGCACGAGGATCAAAAGTTCAAATCCAGCCTCAGCTTAGGGCCTTAGCAAGGCCTTAAGCAACTTAGTGAGATGCTGTCTCTACATAAAAACGGGGGAGTGTGTCTGGGGGACGTGACTCAGTGGTTAAGTCCTCCTGAGTTCAATCCCCTGAACCCTAAATAAAGAGCAGGGGTACCACAGGGGAGGAAATTGAGACTTTGAATTGAATTTTGCTGATGGTGAGACTTAATGCTGAGATAAGTAGGCCTCTCAAATATCACAGGATATCTGTTGTTTTCCTGGCTTGGGAAACTCCAGGACTTCTTATTGGGATTAATTTTACTCAAAATTTTAAGAATAGAGTATCTTAATGTGAGATTGTCGATCTCGACATTCAGATCCCTCCAAATCATATGTCAGCTACATGGAATAGAAATTTCAAAAAACAAATTGAAACTAGAGATCAAAATAGGATAATGACTATCTCTATCTATCTATCTACCTACCTGTCATCTATCTATCATCTATCTATCTATCTATCTATCTATCTATCTATCTATCTATCATCTATCACTTACCTGGCCTTTCCCAGAGCTAACATAACTTTATTTATGTAAATATAATATCTCTGTGTATTGGGGAGTTTAATAAAACTTGGAAGAAACAGAGGGCCCAGAGACTTAGGATTAAAGTAGCTGGTTCACCCTTGTGTTAAAAAAAAAAAAGAAAAAAAAATTCTGGAAGGGAGGGAACCATATTCTAAAATCTAGTTTTCTTTCAGGCAGAGACATTTAACACCATTCTAAACAATTCAGAGAGGTACCATCCACAAGTGGCACGTCACAGGCATCTATCACTTTAGAAAGAGGTAACCAGTTAACCATTCAAGCACTTGGCACTGTAACACGATATCTGCTGTGTGACCAGCAAGGATTGGATGGGCCCAGGATTTCCTGAGTTGAGGAAATGAATAATATTTGCTTCCTCTTTCTCCCTTGACCACTCTTCATACCAATCTGTTTCACGAGTATGACTGGCCAATCCTAGACTTTTCCTGCTACTTTCGGTGTGATTTGTAGCTTGCTTTACCATTTAGACCACACACCTTCGATGACTGTGTTCGTAAGCTTTCCATCACTGTAACAAAACACCTGAAATAAACAAGGTTTATTTTGGCCCATGGTTTCTGAGGTTTCAGTCCTGGTATGTTGGCTCCACGGATGTAGGGCTTGTGTCTGGGAGTGTGTGGTAGAGCAGTGCTGCTCACCTCATGGTAGCTGGGAAGCAGAAAGCTCACTTTTATAAAAGTCCCTCCCCCAAACTCATTAAAGCTATGAATCTGTTAATGGATTAACCCATTCATGAGATTAGAACCCTCATGGATCCAGTCACCCACTTAAAGCCCCACCTCTGAACACTGCTGCTTTGGGGATCAACACGTGAAATTTTGGGAGACATTCCAGATCCAAATCATAACACTGACCACAGAGTAAATGGCAAGGAGCCACATCAAATGGCAATTATGCGTAAAGAGCTGTGATTTGTTGGCACAAACACTGGTGGCAGAATCACCAAGCTCATGTCACATCATGTGAATCTCATGTCACATCACCACAGAGCCCCACCTGGGAGTTTTCTTCCTCTGCTATTGCACCAGAGGCTGAATGAGGGACCCTGCCTTGTCATGACAAGAGGTGGGACCGCTGAATGCAACCTTGAAAATCAACTAAACTGACAAACGGAAGACTTTCAAATAGCTTGATCTATTTTAAAGTCAAATCTGTTGGGGAAATTATCCTTAATTAAGGATTACTGTTTAAGTGACAGGTAGTTAGGATTGTTAATTTTAAGGTAAACCAAAAGAGCAAAAGTTCACCCATATGGTCTGGAGGAGAGATAAAAGTCAATTACTAAGTTAGCATCTCAGAGAGACGGGAAAGCTCTGTGTGTTGGGGGTCCCCAAGACCACTCCCAGTTTCTGTGATTCTTCAGAAATACAGGACTCAGCATAAATCTGCGCACACTGCTAAAACTTATTACAGAGAAAGAATACAAAGCAAAATCAACAAAGGGAAGAGAAACGGGACTGAGGTTTGAAGGAAACCAGGTGTGGGCTTCCGTGAGTCCTCCCAGTGGAGTCACACAACACGCTGATCCCCCTAGCAATGATGTGATGATGTGTGACATGTTGCCCCCAGGAAACTCGTTAGAGACTAAGCACCAAGGTTTTTACTAGGGGCTGGCTGTGGAGGCACCTCTGCCTAGCACAGACCCAAATCCCAGATGCCAGAAGGAAATCAGGTGTTCAGCATAGACTGTATTTGCACAGTCTAGGTACAGTGAGCCACCCTTATCATTTAGAGGAATTTTTATCAGCATAGGGAACTGTTTACCAGTCAGGCTCTCAGGCATAAGCCAAGGTCAACGTTGCAAGCAGGCTGTTCTAAGGCAGCAGTGGTGGCCTGCTATTTAAACGCTTTTCTGCATAGTTTGTATCATTGCTAACATTCATGTGTAGTTTTATCACATGAAGTTAATCCAAAACCTGTTTCCAGAAGCCTTCTTTGAGGTAGGGAAGAGTTGTGCTCCACAGGGTTCAGAGTTCTGTTTTCTAGTTTCAGAGTTCTGGGTTTTTAATGGATAAATGTGGAAATGGTATAGCTTCCTCTTCTAAATGTTCTTTTGGCCATAATAAATGCTATCTAATGTCTGTAACATCCCAATCATTTTCAGGCCAAACTAGAGTAGTAAGAAAAAAATCACCCAATATTTGCTTTAAAAAAATGAAGTATGTCTGGGGTACAGGTTGGTGACAGAACACTTGCTTAGCACGTGTGAGGTTCTGGTTTTGATCCCCAGCACCCCAAATAACCAGAAAAAAAAAATGACGAAGAAGAAAAGGAAAAGGTTCTGAAATGAATTTCAATACTAATACATCTAAAACATCCTATGGTATAATGAGTTTTACACACACACACACACACACACACACACACAAGAACAGAATATCAAATGGCAATTTCTTCCCTTTTCCTTTCTTAAAAAAATGTTCATAATAGCAGGGTGCAGCTGAGGCAGGAGAATGGCAAGGTTGAGGCCAGCCAGGGCAACTCAGTGAGACCTTGTTTCAATGAAAAATAAAAAGGACTGGGGGTATAGCTCAGTGATAGAGAGTACCTGGGTTTAAGCTCCCCTACTGCAAAAAGAAAAAAAATACTTGTATAAATGGAGAGAGACATTTATGGAACTGCTAAGTAACATAGTGAGAATGCCAGATGACCCAAATGACCAATTGGTTGCAATACCAATGCAAAGCCCAGAGAGTTAAAAAAAAAAAAAATAGTCGTGCCCAGGCTTTAAACCAGAAGTTGGGGTGTGGGGCCCAAGATTTGGAAAAACACTTTTTAAAGCTTCCCAAGTAATTCCTGATGTGCAGTAGGATTCAGAGCCCACTGGTAAAGAAAAGAGTCCAGAGAGCTCAAAACTATTTCAGTTTTTTTTTTTAACGGTCTAAACTGCTTTCATATTTAATGAGGAGGGCAAGAGTCAGTCTTCTTAACCATTTAACATTGTGTCTTTAAGATTTTTATTTCTTCAGCATGGTTTTTAAAATTGAGATATAGGTTGAGAAATAATAGATTAAATAGTCCCTTGTACCTATTGGCTCATTTCTTGCTCAAGGGACTGTGCCAAGAACTGTGGGGAGTGTGAAGATGTGGCACAAGGATGGGAAGGTATGTCATGTATGCCTTCATGTCCTCAAGGAGGTCACAATCCAGTCGAGGAAACTGCATAATCATGTATTGGTTGGTCTTTTTGATTATGAGAGAAACTCAAGTTTAGTTTTAGCAACAGAAGTCTTGCTAAATTCAAGAAATGGACCCAAGTGCCTGGACCTGAGGTGCTGCTGCTGCTGGAATCCAGAGCTCCACATCAGCAGGCACTCTCCCCCTCTCTCTCTGTTCCTCTCCAGCCCTCTCTGGTGGAACGCTTGACTACTAACAGTGGCCCACATTACAACTTAAGCTTCAGTCTCCTGGAGAGATTCTGCCCTGAGTCTCAGGTTTGCCCCAGGTCAATGCTCCTGAGAAGTCACTCATGTTCACCTCTGAATGAGTAAATCGTGACTGGAGTAGGCTGGGGGATTGTTGAGGGGGCTGGGATCACAGAAGAGTCGAACCCCCTTTGAAATCTAGTGAAAAGAATAGTTTTTTGAACAAGAGGTTCTCACTTAAAAAGGTATGTAGATGGAGATGTTTGGGGGACAGACACAAGTGTCTACTATGCATGTGGCATCCTGCAAGACAAAGCTGTTTCTGGACAGCACTGGAAAACCATGTGGTACAGAAGCAATGACAGAATGAATGATACAGAATATTGCTTTATCCCATCCGAAAAAGAACTTTCTAAACCTTCAGAGCAGCTTCTCAGAGATGGGTCTGTATGTACACACTTTGACTTCTCAATGCCTGGGGGACCCGCCTAGAGGTGGTTAGGGTGAAATACAGAGTGCTTAGTACACAGACCCCAACGTACCCCAGATCCGCACACACCCCAACAAGTTGCAAGCTTGGGAGAGTTTAGTTTGATTTGTGTTGTTTGAGGGACATCTCAGTGGCGATGTTTAACAAGTGGCAGAAATGGGGCGATTTCCACAACTCCTCAAATCCCTCATGGAGCCTTCTAACATGTACTTGGCAGCTACTTTCATGGAGGCTCAGGGCTGTACCCAGCATCCAGACAAAGGTTTTTGAGGATTATTAAATAAAGGAATACGCTGGGAAATAGACTTTTAGAAATTTAGAGTATCAGTTTGCTTCTCATATCTTATTTGTTTTAGAATTTAATTTTATTGGTGCATTATAATTATACATAATTGTGGGATTTATTGGGATATATTTGTACATATAATAATTGGTCAATTTGATTCCCAGTTGTCTCCCCTCAACCTGCCTCCCTTCTTTCACTCTACTAGTCCACCTTCTAATAAGAGTAATTTCATGATTATACCCTCCTTTTCCCCTTTAGCTTCCACATGTAAGAGAAAACATATGATCCTTGACTTTTTGAGTCTGGCTTTTTTCACCTAACAATATTCTCAAGTTCCATTCATTTTCCTTAGACACTCTATTTCTGAAATGAGGAAAAGAGAGCAGTTTTTGTTTTGCTTGTTTTTTGGACAATCAATGATTGGATGAGGAAGAACAGGACGAGAGTTCCTGGTTGTTTTAAATGTTTCCTGATCAGTAAAATTTAGACTTTAAAACTACATGTACAATTTCTTAGAAATTTCTTATTTTGTTTGTGATTATGTCAATCCTGCTTAACTCTAACTCACATGATGATAATTGTGGGCAAGTACCTTAAAGTGATCATTTTTCTCATCAGTGTTTTATGTGAGAGAAAACACACACACACACACACACACACACACACACGTACATACAGAGCTCCTTTAAACTAATTTGATCTCTTCACTTAAATTACCTAAAATAATTCTTAAATGCTTGAAAACACCCTCTTCTTGTACTTCCTATCTCAATCAGATGGAAAAATTTCAAAGCAGATTCAAAACATAAACTATATTAAACCCCTTACTGGAAAAAAGTCACTTCTGGACGGAGACCAAGCCAAAGTAATTTTAGCTCAAATTGGTTTTCCTGGAAAAGCTGAAAATGTAGTTCAGAAAAGAAATGCTTTGGCTACGCTACAAATCACTCAAAAACTAACAAGCTAAAATCCTTCACTTCAGTGGTTTTCAAATAGCCAAGTGGGAAAAAAAAAAAAATCACCTGTTTCTTGTTTAACATCAGGGCTTGTTAAAATGAAGATTCTGAGGCCCAGCCAATAGAGGAGCTGGACATGAGTGGTAGAGAACATTATAAGCTCACAGATCAGTCAACTCACAGAAGACAAAGGTAGAGATTCATAAGTCAATAGGATTAGAACAAGGAATTTGCTTGAGAAATGATCTAGCCCATTTCAAAAGAGCCACCTGTCTTATGCTGTGGGACAACCTGGTACAGGGCCCAGCTCTATCATTATGTGTGTGACTTTGGGTAAATCAGTCATGTCTTTGAGTTTCAACTTTCTTTCCTATAAAAGGAGATCAGATGATGTCTTAGTGCATTCAGGCTGCTGTAGCAAAATATGAAAAACTGGTGAGCTTATAAGTGACAGAAATTTATTCCTCACAGACCTGGAAGATGGAAAGTGTCCAAGATTAAGGCACCTGCAGCTGATCTGTTGTCTGGTGAGGGTCTGCTTCCTGGTTCATAGATGGCATCTTCTCACTGTGTCCTCATATGGCAGAAGGGATAAGCTAGCTACCTGGATCTCTTTCATGTGGGAACTCATCCACCAGGAGGGCAGTGCATTAGGATTTCAGCTAAGAATTTTGGAGCTACACAAACATTCAGAGATGAATACCAATGATTCTTAACCTTTTTGAGATTAAAAACTGCTTTGAGAAGTCAATGAAATTCCTTAATCTTTTCTTCAGAAAAATGCATAAATGCCCATTTTTGCCCTCAGATGTCGGGGCAGTTATTGTTTCCTGAAAATGCTCACATGGACTTGCAATGGCAATGACTCTGTGGGAGGGAGTGGATTTACTTGAGTCTGTGTTTTATATCCCGCCCCTTATTCAGATTTGTTCCTGTTAAGGAGTCATGTCACTGTCCTCCAGGCTCTGCCCCATGCTGGGAATCAGCCACTGTCACTAAGAGGTGTGGCATACATAGCAAGTACTGGCCCCTTCATCAGCTGTTGGCACAAATTTAACCAATAAAGACCCCTAGAGGGAGTTGATGTCCCCATTTCAAAAATAAAAAAACCATGGTTTGAAAAGGTGAGATAATTTGTGCAACATCACATGGCTAATAGCAAACAGACCATGGATTTGACCCTGACCTCTTAACCTGTATGGCAGGGTTTCTTGATCTTGGCACTGTTGACATTTTGGACTGTGTAATTCTTTACTGTGGAAGAGCTGCCCTGTTCATTGTGAGATGTTTATCAGCATCCCTCGCCTCTCCTTATTAGATGCCAATAGCATCTCCTCTACCAAATCCTAAAGTAAAAAAAAAAAGTCTCCAGAAAGATCCAAATATCACTTGGGGGTGGGAAATCAGCCCTGGTATAGAAGCACTTATCTATGGTTCACTCCCCTGACATCACTGCCAGACTGAGCTGCTGTAAGTCCGACAGGGCAGGAGAAAAGGGACGAGCCATCATTATAAGGTTTTATGTGCCCAGGTAAAGTATTTCATGGAACAACTACAAGTCATTTCGAGGTTTGTGATTATATAAACTCATCACTTCTAAATGCTTTCTTGTGATGGTGAGTGCTCGTATGCAATTGAATCACTCCCAAATCTGCCTAAAAATAACAAAGATGCTGTTCTTTGAAAACTCCAGTGGCTAAAAGGCCCCTACCAACACAATTCTCAGCTGCATAGTATCTGAGAGCCCACAATCTGAGGAAATACAACTGGGATTTAAAACGGGTTTTAGACAAAATACAACTGGGATTTAAAACGGGTTTTAGACAGTCTCGTGTTTAGTGAGGTTGCTCTGTGGCTTAGCTGGCGCAAGAGAGGGATGGCAGCAGGAAATGAGCGATTTTTCACTGCAACTACTTACCCTTTGGTTTCCAAAGTATGTGAGACAGATGCTATATCATGTTTTGGTGGATCACGAAATTGAGTACTGGGAAAGTTCCCACATTAGATCCCGTCAGGAGTGGGTGTGGGGTTCTACGAGGGGATTGTTTTCAGCAAAAATTCAGCAAAAGTTCTGTATAAAAATAATCTGGTGGCATAAACCACAGGACTGTGGTTACAACAAGCTTTTAAAATAAATAACAATGCTCTGCTGCATAACTCCAATGCTAGTTTATCTCTTGAGAAAAGATAATTGAGAATAAAATCTTGATCCCACATATGAATGGTTCCCCAAGGATTTATGCAGTACATGTTTAAAAGTATTTTTAATGCATCAGGCATCCTGATTAAACAGAGGGCCTTGTCCTCAGCTAGCTTATCATTTGCAGAGAATGCCCAAAAGCCAGGAAGCAATACTATACTCAGGTGCTTTGGGAGTACACGGGCTGATGATCTGTGCCTTACAGGTAACTCCTTGGCCTGAGATACCACCAAGGGGTGCTCATGTAAGAATGGTGTGGATTGAACTTGGATGGGCAGGCTGCAGAGATGACATTAAACATGTGGCCTTTCTGGCAAGTGATAGCAGAGCAGAGGGTGGGAAAAAAGTGGGGGTGGACCTTGGGTCAGAAGCAAGTTCTCCAAGTTGTCCCATTCCAGTTGCATGGACACTTCTCAGAATTCTTAACCTGAGTGTGACTTGGGTTATTTTCACTTATGAAAGTGTATTTATCAAGTTAGGAGAATAGAACATATTTAATAGCTCCATAGATTGACATGTGAGCTTAAAGGATATAGATGTATGGTATGTAGACTTCCATCTGGACTTCTACCCTGGCCTGTAGATTCAGGAGTGGACCTGGCTATCTTGTAGACCGAACATTATAAAATGACACAAGTGAAAAACACTCAGAAGGATGCTGTGCAGGGGACACGTCCTTCATGACATTAGCAACAATGATGCTCAGGTTCTCCTGAGGGCAACGGGGCCTCACTCAGGGTTCTAAACAGGACAGCGTCATTTGCTCATTACTTTTCTCTACAAATATGAATTAAGGGTTTAACTCTATGCCCATCGTTATTCTGAGAATTCTCAATAATAGTAGTAACACAAACAAACAAGGAATTTCCAAGGAATGTACCTTAGAATGTGAAGAGACAGATAAAAACAAAAATAATGATCTAACATGTCCAGTGATGTCTTTTGGTTTCAGAAGGTCATTTTGGATGGAGGGAGACAAGATTATGAGTAGAGGTCAGTTAGGGGTTTATTGGCAAAATTCATAGAAGAGAGAACAGTTGTGTGGTGCCAGGTAGTAGCCCAGTAATCAGGAAGCAGATTTAACTAACATCAGCACTGTGAAATAACTCTTGGTGGTTGGTGAGTAAATGGGAAAAGAAGGATCTAGAATGCCAGTGAGGATTCTGACTATGGCACCATGAAAATGGCAAGACAGTGAGATTTGGAATGGAAGAAAGGGAAGAACTGCTTAGGAAAGAAATGGGGGATCAATTTTGGGCACTGTGGGTTTGAGGGAGCCACAGAGCACTCAAATGGAGATGATTTTTATCTATGGGCTGATCTTTGGTCAGTTGGTAAGGAAATATCTACCTTTTCTTGAGTTTTGTTCTCTTGGGTTAGCATTTAAGGAATGTAGATGTTTTGGGGGGAGATACATGGAAGCAGGAGTTAGGCTGGGAGATATTTTCATAGTGCATAAGAAGTCATAAACCAGCTCATATGATTTCACATCACTCTACTTATTCCTCTTTCTTCCTCTGGCATTTAGTAAAGTTGCATTTACACATTCCAGCTTATTTCAGTCACGTACAGCAGAGAAAAAAATGACATGTTCATTCTTGGGCCATGGTGTTAGGCAGAACAGTGGGCCCCCTCACCCTCTAAGGCTAGTGCATGAGTACAGTGGAAGTTAGAGAAAGAGCCCCAAGATGAAGGAGAATCTCCTGAAAAAATCCAGGGCTATGAACCCCAATGATGAGCATTATTCTTCCTTTGCCCTCCTTGGAAAATTAGAGTTTTATCTCATTAAAGAAAGCATAGGTTACTTTGCAGAGGCCTCAGAATGCAACGACACCACACTCTTTAATGATTTCTTTAGACTTAGACTCCAGATGCCTTTCCAAAGCTAAGCCCAACACCATCTTCTCTTGAGAAGTTGCTTTGCCATATCCTTCTTTCAGCCTCGATAATTTCTACAGTTTCTGTGCTCCTAGGACACTTGAGACATTATTCTCTTGTAAAACTTACATTGTATTGGAAATAAATAATCTCTGATTCTTCAAAAAGTGATGTCCTCTGCCCCTTCCACATCCTTGTACTGTTTATGCAATGACAATTGAGAGGTTGTATGCTCATGCTTAGGGCAGCAGGCTCCTAACTCCAAGGCCAGTGTGATGGTGGCAATGTCCATTAGTAAAAGTTCTAAAGGCTCAACCTTCAGGATTCAGTTCCATTATCACTATCATCTCCACACAAAGGATTTCCTGACCTCTAGGCACAGTGAGATACTTCTTCTGGGGCTACTCTTATAGCATTGTGCTTATGTCTTCATTATAGAATTTACTACATTATCTTAGGACAGTTTTGCTTAGTTATAGGCCTACCTGCTTTAGACAGAGCTTATTGAGGGCCAGGAATGGATCTTACTTATCTTTATACTTGCAATTCCTAGCACAGAATGGGGGCTTAATAAATTGTTTTGTGAGTGTATGCACTTATGTGTTTGGGTAAATATGCATTTTATTTATACCACACTTCCTCTTACAATATATCATAAGAGGCTTACAGTTAAAAAATATACAATATAGCAATGATAAAATGTCAATGGAAGTAGAAAATCAGACAATTTTCTAGAAAAATATACATAACCAATATTTCAAAAAAACCTAAATAACTAATAACCTTAAGAGAAATTAAAATGATAAAGACCTCTGTTTAAGAAAGTGACTAACCCCATTATACATATAAGTTCCATAAAATCTATACATTTTTCCAGAAAAAGACAAAAGCCACCTTTTATGATTTTTATCATAATTCTGATACCAAGAAAAGAATAGAGAACACAAAATTAAGTGGGTTTCACTTATGATGCAAAAATATTAAATAAAATATCAGCAAATAGAATCCTGTTATTTAAAAGGCTAACAACCAGGACCAAACATTTGAATAAAAAGATGACTCAAGTTTTAAAAAATACATCAAATGTAACCCATTGTATTAACAATTAAAGGGAAAAATCATTCACTTCATATAAAAAGTCTTACAGGATTGGACAGACTGGTTCCTAACTCATAGAGAACATATCAGAAAATGAGAACATGCACCACATTTGTGGTGATTTGTTAAAAATATTAGGGGGTATGATTAACCAAAGCAATGGCCATAGGACAAAGAGGATGAGAAGGGAGACAGGTTAGCCCCATGGAGTGTTCCAAACACCTGCCACTGAGGGTGGAAGTAAGGGTAGTAGGAACAAAATCTGTTGGGATCCTGAAGGCAAAAGTGGAAGGCATGGAACAGGAGGAGAGTGATTAAGAAGAGAGGCAGGGTGAGAAGAGAACCAAGAACAGAGCACCCAGGAACATCAAAAATAAGGGGCCAGAGAGAGTGTGGGAGGGATGAGACAGAAGCAGTAGGAGAATGCAGAGAATCCTCGGGGACACATCATTGAAGAGAAGTGGGTTATTAGAGTCGAAGAAGAGAGCAAGGATTTTGGAGTCACTGGGATTGCTAATTAGAGGTTGCCGTTGACCTTAGTCAAAGCTGTGATGAGAACCAAAGGTAGTGTGGGTGGGCAATCAAGGAGAATAAGAAAGAGAAGCAGAAAATGAGCACTTCCCCCAAGAGAGGGAGGTAAGCTATGCATAGCCACCTTGAGATGGAGCCCAAGTTCTGGGGAAGCTTTATTAGGTCGTGGTGAAATCGGTATTTTTAAAAGGCAAACCGGAAGCAGCCAGTGGATAGCAGAGACTGAGGACACATCAGAAAGGAGACCAAGGATGGCACATGCTCATAAAAATAACCTGATACTTCACCATGGGAAAAAAAGACATGAAACCATTTATAATGTCACCCATCCATTAAACTCAATAAGTGGTGGTGGATTACTACAATGTGCTGGTGCTGGGAATAAGGAGAAAGAAGTCCCTTCCCGATAAATTCAGTAATTTAAAACAAAAATGAAACTAAATAAAAAACAGATAAAAGTTTGGCCCCAGTCAGCCAGGATTCAAGGAGGCACAGTTTTAGCAGAAGTGAGTGGAGAGAATAACTTTTATTTCAATGACATGTTTTAACTATGAACCATTAGAGGCATCTCCAACATGTGTATGCACTCAATGCTTTAGTAAAGGCAAATGATAACAGGCCAAACACAATGACAAATAACATCAATAAACTTGATATCTAACCTTCAAACCTCTGAATAAAAAATCACTGCTGCTTTTCTTTTGCCTCTCCCCCATCTCAACCAATTCCACTGGATGCATTCTAACCAGACTAACTCCATCAAGTCAGGCTTGGTGCTAACCCTGTCACAGCTCTTAACAGTTATGGATTAAAATCACCTGTCATGTATATATAAAAAGAACAACAACAAAAATCACTGTTTTATTGGTTTTGAAAGAGAAATAAGAACAATGGAGGAGATGTGTTCTGACCTTCATCCTGAAACAAAGGAGAAATGCTAAATTCATGAATAGGGATTCACAGAACGTTTGAAAGGGACTTCAAAGTCATCAAGTGGGTACTTTTTATTTGACAACATGAAAACAATACATCATGACGCCAGTTGATAGATGCCCCACTTATAACCCAGGTGTCTTGAAACCTCTTTAGCATTTTTCCCATTATGTCATAATACTACCTTGTTCCTCAGTGAGTTAAATTTGCAAATAAATGATTCTCCTAGTTACACTTGTTTATTTGGAAAGACATGATTTGTACAAACATCCCATGGGAATGGATAAATGAGTGTTTGTGCCAAAGCAGATTTGAACATGTAACTGCCAATCTTTAAGATACACCTTAAAGTAAAACGTTCTGAAAAGTCACCTTTGCTGTTTGCACTATGGATTAATCAGCTTCCTTCTCTTTGCCCCACCAACTGATATCCACTTTTTAAAAATAGTTTTGTATTCACAGAAAATTTGAGCAAAAGGTACAGAAATTTCCTATATAATCCCCTCCCCACACACGCATAGCCTTCCCTCTCAGTTATCAAAATCTTCCACCAGAGTGGGTCATTTATTATTATGGATGAAGTATATCAACTCAGAGTCCATAGTTATCATCAGGGTTCACTCCTAATGTTATACACTCTATAGGTTTGGACAAATTTATAATGTGTCTCAACCACTATAGTACCATACTGTGTAGTTTTACTGCCCTAAAAATCTGTGTGCTATCCATCCTTCCTTCCCCACTAAACCCTGACAGCAACTAATCTTTTTACTGTCTCCATAGTTTCGCCTTTTCCAGGATGTCATATAGATGGAATCATACAGTATGGAGACTTTTCAGATTAGCTTCTTTCACTTAGTAATATGCATTTTAAGGTTCCTCCATGTCTTTCCATGGTTTGATAGCTCATTTCATTTTATTGCCAAATAATGTTCCATTGTCTAGATGTTTCACAAACAAGCTACTGACCATTCCATTTCTACCCTCTATACCTTTCGAATTCTGGAGAGGAGTTTGGTGATGGGGAGAACCCCTGAAATTACACTTAAATTAAGGCTTGTGTGTTTTCTGTGGATTATTATCCACATCTCACTTTACCAACGGAACAAAAAAGACCCTCAATTAGAATATAAAGTAATTCTCCCCAGCAGTGTGGGAATGAAGAGACCAGTCCTAGGTATTGAGAGTGAATTTATCTGAGAAAAATTTTGCCTCCAGGATGCATAAGACTGAGACGAAATATACTGGGGGTATATTAAGTTTTATTCTAACATTGAGGGGAAGACAGAAAAGAAGGAAAGAAACATGAGGCAGAGTGAAAAATAAGGTGTTTGAGAGAAAGAGAGGAGACTGAGAAACTAGAGGACTCTCTGAGCAAGATATTTTTCTTCCCTTTACAAGTTAGAAGCTATTGAATAATTCATGCCAAGCGTGGAAAGGCTGTCTTTTCCCTGGGTGATGTATAACTGAGCAGGAGAGAGCTTCGAGTGGGTTCGCCACATCAGTCACCACTCTTGCTTCTAAGCACAGGGTGCTCTCCTCTTGAGCACAGCTTCTGCTTTTGCAGGCAAGCATCCTAGCTGCTACTGCTCTGCCTGCTTGCCCACCTGCCTGGGCTTGCAGCCTGCCACTTCACTTTCTCCAGCCCTGCTGCCAGATGAGAAATCTCCCTGCTGATTCCTGCCTAGGACCATGTGTGTGGATGCTGCTTGGGAGATGTGGGGCACTTGCTCCTGGCACTGATCTCAGCTGAGTTTCTCCTGTTGATTTGTGGACCACAGATGCTGCTGCTGAGGAGGTATTTCTGGGCATCCTTCCCTCTGCTATCGCCAGTTAAGGACCATCCCAAAAGCAAGGTACCCTCCATCCTTCCCCCTGGCATTTTTCCCAGTTGGGATATCTCTGCTTCCTCCATAACTAGGGGCTCCAGCTGGCAATATCCCGTGTGTGTGTGTGTGTGTGTGTGTGTGTGTGTGTGTGTGTTTTGGGTGAGGAGACTGTTCTTGGTATTGATCTGTCCTAGAACAGAGCAATGTAAAGTCTGTTGCAGGTAAAGCGGCCTTTCCCCTGGCACAGGAGACATTTCCAAGGCAGGCACCTGTCATCTGCCACCCCCGTTCTCTTTGAGCTCCCTCTCTCCCCTTCCCCCAGCCCATTATTCTGCTTCAGCCTTTTGTGTCTGTGGCAGAGGGCGGAAGGAATATCTTTGCCCTCCCGGCAGGCAAGTGTCAGGATGGGCCGCGCTGCAAGAAGCCGACGCTAGGGCGCGAGGTGTGAAGAGTTGGCCAGAATGACCAACTCCTCCTCCACGTCCACCTCCTCCACCACCGGGGGATCGTTGCTGCTGCTCTGCGAGGAAGAGGAGTCGTGGGCGGGACGGCGTATCCCCGTGTCCCTCCTGTACTCTGGCCTGGCCATTGGGGGCACGCTGGCCAACGGCATGGTTATCTATCTCGTGTCGTCCTTCCGAAAGCTGCAGACCACCAGCAACGCCTTCATTGTGAACGGCTGTGCCGCCGACCTCAGTGTCTGCGCCCTCTGGATGCCACAGGAGGCGGTGTTGGGGCTTCTGCCCGCAGGCTCTGCGGAGCCCCCAGGGGACTGGGACGGCGCCGGGGGCAGTTACCGCCTACTGCGGGGCGGGCTGCTGGGCCTCGGGCTCACCGTGTCCCTTCTGTCCCACTGTCTCGTGGCCCTGAACCGCTACCTGCTCATCACCAGGGCGCCTGCCACCTACCAAGTGCTGTACCAGCGGCGCCACACGGCGGGAATGCTGGCGCTGTCCTGGGCGCTCGCCCTAGGCCTCGTGCTGCTGCTCCCGCCCTGGGCGCCGCGGCCCGGTGCCGCGCCACCGCAAGTCCACTACCCAGCGCTGCTGGCCGCCGCCGCACTGCTGGCGCAGACGGCGCTGCTGCTGCACTGCTACCTGGGCATCGTGCGCCGGGTACGCGTAAGCGTCAAGCGGGTCAGCGTTCTAAACTTCCACCTGCTGCACCAGCTGCCCGGCTGCGCCGCCGCCGCCGCCGCCTTTCCGGCCGCCCCGCACGCGCAGGGCCCCGGCGGCGCCGCACACCCCGCGCAGGCTCAACCCTTGCCGCCTGCGCTGCAGCCGCGGCGGGCGCAGCGGCGTCTCAGCGGCTTATCGGTGCTGCTGCTCTGCTGCGTCTTCCTGCTGGCCACACAGCCGCTAGTGTGGGTGAGCCTGGCCAGCGGCTTCTCGTTGCCAGTGCCCTGGGGGGTGCAGGCGGCCAGCTGGCTTTTGTGCTGCGCCCTGTCGGCGCTCAACCCCCTGCTGTACACGTGGAGGAACGAGGAATTCCGCCGCTCCGTGCGCTCTGTGCTGCCCGGCGTCGGTGACGCGGCTGCCGCCGCTGCTGCGGCCACAGCTGTGCCCGCCATGTCCCAGGCACAGCTGGGCACCCGCGCGGCCGGCCAGCACTGGTGACCCGGCCAGGGCCTGAGGGAGCGCAGTTGTGGCTTCTAGCGTCTTTGGCCGCCTTCGCCTCCTTCCCTTGTAAGGTATCCCCTGCCCCAGCGAAACTCCCACTGGGAAGCTCAGTAAACCCATTCGAAGATTTCGCCTCCACCCCGGTGCGCGATACCTGAACCCAGGTCTTCCTTAAATGGGGTCCCGAAGTCATTGTGGACGGCCACCTTATTTTTACCCTTTGTTTCTGTGTTTTAGAGAATCCTTCAGCCAATACACTGGAGACTTCAAAAACTTGCAAGACTGACATTTAAAAAGAACCGATTAATTTATTTCAAGTTTGTTTTTGAAAAAGAACTTTCATAACATATAACCCTTCCCATCTTCATCGTCTTATAATATATATGAAGCGCCGTAAGTGTGCATGAGCCAAAGGAAATAATATTCAGGAAGGAATAATATGCACAAAGTATTTGAGAAAGTAACCTATTTCTGATGATGCTTCCTTCTGTTAAAAGTTTAGTCTTCGTATATTAACCTGGTTGAGCGAAGCCACAGATGGGCACACCGGTATGAGTTGCCATTAAGACCTCAAGCCCTTTATTCTTAAAAGGGTTTTTATAAAGTCATTCTTGAATGAGAGTCTTAGCCAGTGAAGAAAAACTAAATTTATTATTTTACACTCCTTTTCTGTCACCTCTAAGAATGAAAATTAGCATTGAGAGTTAAAGTGCAAATTTTCTAGTTTGTTACTAGTTGGTCTGAGCCAGAAATGGAATTTTGAAAACAAGAGCATTATCTATTTTAGGTACCAGTTTCACATTTTCCAAAGCATGCACACTTGTTGCTACCCTCATTTTGTAACCAATTTATTTGCCTTATGAGTGTGATTGCAGCTTTGAACATTCTGTACTATAATGGTTGCTAAGGAGAATAAGTCCTTCTGTTTTCTCTTTAACATTTAAAATATCTCAATGCACATGATATAATGAAACACTAATAATATCATAACTGCATAGCTAATATTAGCTGCTATTGCATGCTCCTAGATGCTAGAACTCATTGGGCATGTGGTATACTAAAGCAATACCCATTAGACAAGGACATTTTATTTCTTCCAGACACCAGAAGAAATGGCCTTCAATTATTTGAAAAGAGACACAGAGACACCTCTGGCTACCTAGAGTTCTTCTTGTCTTGACCTAATTTATGAGAAAACTCCCAAAGGGACTTTATCTCACAAATGGAACCACAATCGAGATGGATTAATAACATGGTTTGACTCTGCAAAGCCATCTGTGCTCTTTTAGGGTTTAAACAAACCACACATTAGAAAGTAACACTGTTTTATGTAGTTCATATATATTATCATGACATTTAAAATTAATATCATATCTGTTGAAAGAGGGTGTAATAAACTCAGTTATATATAATGAACAGTTCAAATGGTACCCTGTTCTCAAATGTATTATTTGAGGTTCGTCATTTTCATCACTGGTTTACTAAATTTATTTAGAAATGTTATAAATGCAAAATCATGTGAAATTACCTTATAAAATTAAAATGGAAGAAAGTGATCTTAATAATCATATATTAGACTGTTAACTACATCAAATCTGGGACTATACAGCCTCAAGTAAGCATAATTCAGGAACAAAACCAGTTTGCTTGTTGCACTCTTGTACATTTGAATAATTGTAGGAGTCCCAGGAAACTTTGACATGTTCATAGTAAAAGAATAAAACAATTATATTCATCACCAATAATAAGTCATCAGTCTTTTTATTAATCTGTCCCCTGCGCATGTACCATTTCTTACTAAGGTTTTATCTGCTCCCATTTTCCTTGATTCAGATATTTCATTAAAGTTCAAACAACTATTCTGAGTTTTTTTTCCACCCCCTTCTGTCTCTCTTTTTCTTGTATTTTCCCTTGAGGACACTATAAAAGAAAATGTTATTCCAAAGCACTGATGATGAAAATGAATTCTTTTTGTGGGCCGTAATTTTTATTTTTGTCTTCTTAAAGTATTTCTACTTTATATAATTAAATAAGGCCCATATACCAGCTTTTAAAAGAAACAGGCATAATTTCCCTTCTGTAAGTATTGGGGAATAGGCTGTAACAACAGAGCTGAGGATTTTGCATTTGGAGGGCCCAGGGGGACGCTTTTCTTAATCTCTATCAAAAAGGTCTTTTTTTAAATTAGACCCTTATCCTAGTGATGCAAATAATTTTTCCTGCTGTTCCTATAAATGTTTACCACACACATAAACAGGCTTTCAAGCCTATACCTGGTGTCTTGCATTGCTTCAGGCTAGTGCTGAGAACCTCTGCTGCTGGCTCCATGCCATGGGGGAGACCTACTTAAGATTAATTTACTAGTAATTAACTCCACAGGACTGATTCACTTTTAATTTCAAAGTAGCAATGATGTGTCTAAAAATGCCTTACTAGAGCACTAGCTGGAGTTATTGCTTTGACAAATTAAGTTAATGGAGATTGTGTTCTTATTTAAATGAAACCACATATTATCCACTCAGGAATTTTTAAAAAAATCCTAGTTGCTGTTGTGAGCTGCCCTACTTTGTCTTTTCTATTTTTTTCTTTTATATGTGTGTTAAGACATATATCACCTACCTCCCTTCCCTATGCATTTTAATGGATAAATTCCTGGATGCAATAGGTATTGTTCCTAGCACATCCCTTTTTCCAAAAAGAAGTATGTGAATAAGCAAAAATTCTGTTTTGTACAGAGGCTTTCACAGGTGGTCTTTGCTTTGCATGCAGCGAGGAAAGCTCCAGTTTAGACAAGGATCCCTTGGTGTTGGAATTAGGGAAAAAGGTTTCTTCAGTGGGGAAATAGTTCTTTTCAGGGGGACCCCTGGGAGGATGGAGTACTCAAGGAAGTCAGAAGGAGCTTACTTTATTTTTAATTTAATTTTTTTTTTTAATCAACGGGTTTTATTTTCCTAAAACTGAAATTGTCTACGGTTCTCAGAACTAAACTTCCAAAGCTGCCATCTTCAATTTTTTCATGAGAGCCCAAGGGAGGGGGCAAAGAGAAGAAACGAGGGACCAAAAGAGTCAGAGAGACCTGGGAGGCCGAGAAAGGGCACTTCCCTGTCCTCTCGGTTACAAATTGGATCTGGTAGCAACACCAAGGGGACCAAAGAGGTGGCAGTGTGGATGGGAAATGACACCAGAAGGAACACCAAAGCCCCAGCCACAAAGAGAAAGTCATCAAGCTCCAAGAGAAGGGGAGCCACCCAGTGCACCTCAGAAATGGGGGCAATGGTGGGGAAGAAGAGGGCAGAATGGGGAACATGCAAAGGTCTGGGGGATTAAATTATTTTTTATAATTTTCTTTTATTAAAAACATTTCCTAAAATATGTGTCTTTTCCTTTATGTCTGGGTGACATATGTGGCTGTAAGCTGGCCCTGAGCACTGTGAGGAGAGGGAATAGGGCAGCTAGGGGTCTCCCCAGATCATCCCATCTCTGACTCTAGAGATCTAAAGGGGAACAGACACACAACACTCCCACCTAAATGGGTGAAGTCAGTCCTTCAGATCTCATATCTTTGGCCCAATCAACTTGGAAGCCCCCAAGTCTTTTGACAATAAACTACAACTCCCAGAACTCTTGGGATCAGTAAAAGAATGGATGTTGTCAATTATCAAGAATTACTGGGAGCCCCACCCCCACACGCTCTCCCAATTTCCCTGAATCCAGGCAGCTGGGAAAGTAGGTGTGGGAGCAGAGGACAGGGGTTCAAGAGATGTCTACCTTCCTGTCCTCTCTGCTCAATTTGAGGATTGCCCCTCCCAGGCCCCAGGAGCTCACCCTGCTCTTCATACTCCTTCTCTTCCACTCCTACTCCCGATCTTAACCCAGAGGGCCAAAATGTCTAGGGGACGAGGAGAGGAATGTCAGGTGGAAACAGGCCCAGGCCCCAATAGAAGCTCTGGGAAACAGCTCCAAGCAGGAAAGGACAAAATGGCTCATCCTAGGGAACAGAAGACGTGGCCTTGACTCAGATCATGGGGGTATGTAGGAGGTGAGAATCAGGTAAATCTCTGGGGGCTGGGCTTAAAGTGGGGACAATGACTAGAGGAGGAGAACGCATTGGGTGGGAAAAGAGTCCCAGTTTCCCCAGTAGCACCCAGACAGCAGCAGGAACAGGGCAGAGGCACCTCTTGAAACAGTGGTGGCTACAGGCTGCAGGGGAGGATAAGAGGGGAGAAAGGTTAATGGTGTGGCCTTGGCCTGGTGTTGCCCCTGCCAGTGAGGGTCAGGAGGAGCTTACTTTAACCCTCTGACAGAGAAGGATCTTGAAAAGATGTGTTCAGCAATAGGATGCGGTGCAACCATGATCAGATGATGCTTTATTGGTCAACTTCAGTGTTTCATAGGTGGCCTTTATTTCATGCTCAGTATTCAGACAATGCTTGCCTGGCTCCAGCAGTCCTGCCAGCTGATTTGACAAAGGGCATCAGTGACATGCATTTAAATTTAAGTACACTGAGAAAAATTATAGTGTCCCTTGCTTTTGAGGCCTGTCCCTAAGGTGGATGGGTTATGGGATAAGGGTGGAGCTCCAGATGGAGCTCCTGGTGGTAGGAAAGAGGAGGGAGCTTTTCTTCCCTCCTACTATCCCTTTTAATGTTGCAAGGGCCCTCATGCATATGTGTGTCACTTGGCTCACAGGTCCAAGCTCTACACTCATTTCCCTCTCTGCCAGCCATTTGCCCATCATTGGGACCTAGTGGTGCACACACAGGGCTGTCCTGGAAGTGGCCTTGAGCCAGTAAGACAAGGAATTCTGGGGTTCCAGGCACCTGCACCTGTTGAAGGAGACACAGGTTCTGGGATGACACTTTTCCTTGGGATTCCTTTCCTTTCAGGAAGGGTGGTGAGAGGAGAGTGGAGGCAGGCCTTTTAAAACATAAGGCTCAAGTTGGGACCCCAGTTTCTTTAATGGCAATACTTTGTGTACATAGGCCCTCTCAGGGACTTCTTAAATGGGTGCCACACACAAGGTTTCCCCAGATACTAAATTATATCAGACCTATGCAATAGGTAAGGAGGAAGGGGATGAAAGAGTAGATAGAGTGAGATAAGACAAGAGGTTGTATATTGACCCTTGTTGAAGGACAGTGATGGGAATGTGGTGATACATTGCATGGTTCTCTCTACTTTGTTGTATCTTCAAAAATTTTCATAATGAAAAAATATAAAAAGGAAAGCAAAAAAAGAAAAAAGAGAGAGAGAGAAAAAAAAAGAAAAAAAGAATTGGAAGAAGGGAGGAAAAGAAAGTAAAGAAAGAAAACTAACCAAAGCCTTAGGTCATGTAAAGATTAAATGGAGAAACAGAAATGCAAAACTTTGACTCAAGAGCATGAGGTTGGCCCAGTGAGGGATAAAAATCAGAACTTTTTAGTCAGTGTGGAATTCCCTGCATCATGTGGCCATTCCCTAAATTCCCAAATCTACCTCTCCCCTACTCACATGTGCGGATACAGCACAGTTGGTATAGATGCGGTCCATGCTCAGTGTCTGAGCCTTGGCTCATTCAAGAACCTTCTCACAGCGTACCCCCTCTATCCTCCCTCCACACTGGCACTCCCCACCAACTCTGCCTCCACAGAGTCCCTGTGCTGTTTGGATCTTACCACATCACTTCCTTTTTGTATTATCTGTTTCTTAATGTGTGTGTCTTGTCTTCAAAACTAGATAGGAAAGATTTTGTTTCTTCTAGGTTTATTTTTCATCCTTTTGAACTTTTTTTAAGATCAAGTACTCTTTCATGTTTTTGTAATAAGCTACACTGTGTATTTAATATGTATTTGTAGTTGATGACAGTATTATTTTTTATTTTTATTTTTTTGCTACCACGAATTGAACCCAGGGGTACTTAATCACTGAGAAACATCCCCAGCCATTTTTATTTTATATTTGGAAACAGAGTATCACTGAGTTGCTTAGGGCCTTGCCAAATTGCTGAGGCTGTCTTTGAACTTTCAATCCTCCTGCTTCAGCCTCCCAAGCTGCTGGGATTGTAGGCATACGCCGCCCGCATCTGGCTGATGGAAATGATTTTTTAAGAAAAAAGATTTGGTTCTTTCCCTTGCATATTTATTTTTCTCTTAATGAAGTAGACCCAGGAATAAATCCTAGTTTTTAACTTATATCTTGCCAAAGGATATTTTAGATATCCCATAATAATGTGTGGGATTATGAGCCAGGTGTACACATTACATGCTATTGGCTGCTGTCATTTGAGGGTGATTCTCCAGTCATATCCAAGCTCTGTTCATACTGACTAGAGTGACAATGAAAGTCTCAGTCCTAATTACCATTTTAAAATCAAGGTTGAATTACTCAAGATGTGCAATTATAAAAAAGAATGTGCAATTATTTCTCAGGACCATACATAGAAAAGTAGTGTATTTTTAATTTGTAAAAGTTTAAACATTGCTAATCAGTAGCTATGAAAATTTGTTGAAACCCTGGGATAAATAACTATGGGAATAGCTTTACCTCTCCCTGTCAGTTCACTGGAAGATGGACCTGGAAAAAGTGCTGAAGACCATTCAGGCTGGCTCTTTGCTATTTTTACTCGATAGAAGATGCTTTAATTTTTAATCTTTCCTGGGATAAATTAGGCCCATTTACCATTTTTCTATTTTCAGGGAATAGAAAAGTATGTGGCATCCTTTGTATAGTAACTCTGTAACAGATACTTTGCCTTTAGCCAAATAACAATTTTGTGAAACCCTCGTTACTACAACATTTGCCCTGTGAAAGTTTTATTTCTTTAAAATGTTTTATTTTTTTTCTATCCAAAGACGCGCCTGTTTTCACAGGATATTTGTAAAACGCAGAAGCACAGAAGAAATTCTATCATCAATAGTTCCATTTCCCCCAAATTACCATCATTTTGCTGTACTCATCTACTCGTTTTTTTCTCTTTTGCTTGTATGTATACCTGATTTATGTAATTGCAGCCAGAAAGTATATATTGACATACTTATGAGTGTGTGTCTACTAACCTAAATAAAAACAAGCATGAGCTGGTGAGAGATGTTATAAAGAGGAGGCCTGGTGACAGGTAGTATTTGTCAGGAGTGCTTGTAGCAGAATATGTTCAACTACAAGTAAAAGATCACCGAAAGTGGCTGAAACAAGGAAGACATTTGATCATCTCACAAAACAGGAGTCTGAAGGTAGGTGCTTCTGGAATGTTTTTGTTAGCATAATGATGTCATGAAGGACCTAGGTACTTTGCATTCTTCTGTTCCACAGACCCCAATGCTGTTGCCTCATGGTTTCAAGAAAGCTGCTGTCACTCCAAGTAGTGAAGATCCCATGATAGCACCCCAAACATAAGGGAACAAAATGCTTCTCTTTGCGTTTCTCTATTTCTTAAGAGAAGAAATTCTAGGAAACTCCCTTCGAGGACTTCCTAGATCTCAGGGGCCAGAAGTAGTTTGCATGGCCACCCTGAGGGATGTTGGGCTGGGAAAACTTGGCATTGAGGAAAAATTATCTAAAAAAAATACAAGCAGTGCTGATCAACACACATGGTATGTGGATTTTCTCTCTCAGAACACACAGCTAGCTGGACTGCAGGTTAAAATGAATAGGTCCTTATGCAATTTCCAACATTTAGAAGACATTTTTGGTAAGTCTGTTGCTCAGAACTGGGATCTTGTCTGACCCCTGCTATTTGGCTTTCTCACAGTCTGAAAAAGTGAAGCATGTAAAAAACTACAACCTAAGAGTCCTCTTTCTGTTCCAGTCAGTACCCTGCTTGCTTTCTGCTGGGATGGAGCTTCTGCTGGGATGGAGCAGAGAAAAGGTGAGAGTGGCACTGGCTACTTCCCATAGCAGCATCCATGCAGTAGGATTGTTTCCAGATTATGGTGCAAACATACTGGGGTCTGATGATGGCCAATATGAACACCCTCTTCACTGTCTGAGTTTTGAAACATGTGACAAATAAGAACAGAAAGTGTGCAAATGGTGAATCAAAATATCACCTCTACTATTGATAAAGTTGAGGTTGGAGAATTCAATTTAATGTGAGTGCCAGAATGGGTTCTAATTCCCTCCCTCTCCACCAGTCAGATCCTGGTAATAAGCATGTTGACCAGCTGTCACTGGTCCAGGGAGGAAGGAAGGAAAGAAAGCACATCTCTTTCACTCAAGATCTTCTTAAAGTAGCTCCACCTCATTGAGGAACTTGAACAAGTGTCTATTGCCTGTCTACCAGAGAACTCATGCTACCTCCAAGGGATGCCTTAAAAGATAGGGTTAGAGTTCAGGAGCATATAGCAAAAATCCTTTCTTCTGGAGGCCAGACAAGAGAGAAATGGCATTTTCCTTTAAAGAACACATCCTGTGATTTTGAACTGGGTTAAGCATGAGTCACTCAGATGAGCCATGGAACTTTGTTTCTATCCACTTTTGTCAGTTTGAGGAAATTCCTCTCGGTTCTTGGCCACAGGTAACTACCAGTTGTATCAGGAAGCATTAGCCTGGTGTCATTTAATCTAGACCCTAACTGCAGAGTTAAGCAGTAAACAAGTATACTCTCCAGATCTGGGAAAGAATAATTTTTACCATGTTATAAAGTATGACTGAAGAAGGAGATAATTGGTGTGGAAAGGAGAGGACTACACAGAAAAGTAAGGTTGTTTTCAAATATCTGAAAGGCTGTCAAGCATAATAATAGTGCTAGCTTCCATTTATTGATAATGTACTATGAGTCAGACATTGCACTATGCCCTTTATGTGTTTTACCTCATTTAATTTTCACAGCCTTATAAGGCAAGGATTATGATTTCACTTTTATAGTTGAGACTCCTGATTCTTTGAGAGGCAGGCTTGCCTAGGGTCACTGGCAAGGGAGGAAACTAACTGTCAAATTGGAGTCTAGCTGACTCCAAAGCCTAGCCTGTAAACATAATACCAAACTGCATAAGAAGGAGCAAAGGTTTGGTGTGAGGTTCTAGAAGCAGAATTTGGTTCAGTGGGTGGGAGATAGATTTCAGCTTAATATGAACAAAAACTTTGTCTCAATTATACATGCTCAAAATAGTCTGGGCTGTCTCAGGAAATTGTGACTTCCCCAACACCTGAGGCATTCATGTAGGGTATGAAGCATCAGTTCTGGAGAGGATGTCTGTGTCGTGCAGGAAGCTTTACCATATCAACTCTGAGATGCCTTTTAAGTCTAATTTCTATGATTACATAATATCTTTTATTCTGCTTGTGGGTGACAAAATCTTTCTTGCCCTGGGCCTCTGATGGTTCAGTTAACCAGTGAGAGGGGGTGGACTAGGCAAAAGCTTTACCCACAACAACCAATAGGGAAGCAAGCCTAGTGACTAGGGATGTTCCTCCTTGGGCACAGGGACATGAATGTGACGTAATTTAAATGACTCTGCCCTCTTCCTGCTTTTCCCTGTCGTCTCCTTTGTTCCTACCTCATTCCAAACACTTTTTGTGCAATTTAGGCTGAAAGAAATATAGTTTGCTTAAGTATTGTCAGGCTAAATACTCAGTCCTAATATACTACCTAATTTCCTTAAAAACTTTTCAAAAGTACAATCATTTTAATTACTTTTTTGGGAATTGAAATGATTTCAGAGAAGACTATTTAGATCAGAAGTAAACTATAGTTGGTTCCCATGCTAATTCTACCTTTGAAAAAAATTGTTCCTGGCTGAATTTTGCCCTTGTGACAGTTATGCTCTTGTGATCTAAAGCAGATCTTAGCCAAAGTCTGTCTTTTTGTATACTTAGACCTGGCTGGCTCCTTCTAGTGATTTGACAAAATGAAAGATAGATTGATAGACTAAAAGTTAGCAATATCAAAGCTTAGCACAAAGCTATTTTGGATTTGATGAAAATCAATAATAGAGTCTGGTGTATATATATATAAACCTAGAATCTTTAGACTCTGTTTTTCAATTAACTTGAACAAAAGTTTTGAAACTCCTCAACTTCTATGTTCTGAATTGTCTTGGCATTAAGATAGGCAAATAATGCCACCGATCTGCTTGTTTTACTAGTAGTTAGTGTAACTTTATCATTGTAATTATCATCATCATCAAAAATTGTTCATCAGCAGCTCAGTGGAGAACACTGAGTTATATATAAATTGGCTTTTGTGATTTAACAGTCTGCCCCCAAACAGTGACTTGAAGTAACAGTCATTGATTAGTTCATTAATCTATGTGTTAGTACTTTGGATCGGGGACTTCCGGGTGGGTCTCTTCTGCTGGTCTCATCTGAATCCGCTATGAGTCTGTAGTGAGATAGTGATCTACGGTCAACACACCTGCCTGGCACTTGACCATTGGTTGGACTAGCACTTGAAGAACTGAGCTCGTCTAGTCTTGTTCACATGATGGTGATCTTAGAGTCAAGTTTCTGCTTCTGCTACATTTGCTAATGTGCACTGGCTAAAGCAAAACAAAGGGCCAACCCAGTGTCAAGGGGCAGAGGAATACATTCCAACTTTTGATGAGAATGTCTTCAAAGTCGCATTGCAAGAGTGTGGATATGTGGAGAGAAAGGACTTGTGACCACTTTTACAACGGACCACAGTTGTGAATATACCCTCCTTATCCTTAAAGGTCTTGCAATCTCATTATGGAGATAGAAAACAGGTATGAAGAAATAACTAGCTGCCTTAAGTTTACCTGCTAATAAGATACAGAGTACAGAGTAGCGGATATCAGTGAAGTCAGGATTGATTCACATAGGATGTGAGATTTAGAAGAATGGGGGAGAGAAAAGGGCATTGCAAATACAGAAAAAGTTTTAAGCAAAGACATTGTATTAGTTTTCTGTTCCTAACATAACAGACTGTTGTCAACTGAGTGGTTTAAAATAACATAAACATTATTTTATGGTTCTGTAAGTCAGAGCTTCATCATGGTGTCATTAGGCTGAAATTAGCATTTTGGGAAGCTTAGTCCTTTCTGGAGGTTATAGGAGAGAATTTATTTCTTCTTGTTTTGAGTTGTTGGCAGAATTCAGCTCCTTTCAATTGCAGAACCCAAGTCCATTTCTAGCTTCTAGAGTCTGCTGCTTTCCTTGGCTCATGACCTCTCCCCTCCATCTTCAAATGTCAAAAATGATGGGCCTTGTCACTCTCATGTCACTTCTTTCTGACTTATGTCCCTCTGTCTTCTTGCATTTTCTAAGAATTCATGAGATTAAATTGCCTCCCCTCCAGATGATCCATGATAATCTTCCCGTTTTAAAGTCTTTAACCCTTATATTACAGTTTGAATATGTTTCCTAAAGTTCCTATGTTGGAAAATTAATCTCCAATGCAACAGTGCCGAAAAGTAGAATTTTTAAGAGGTGATTATATCATGAGGGCTTCACCCTCATGAATGGATTGATGCTGTCATTTCATGAATGGGCTAGTTAATGTGGGAGTGTATTCCTGACAAAAGCATGTTTGGCTCCTTTTCTTCTTGCATATGCATACTCTCTTGCCCTTCTTCCTTCCACCATGAAATGATGCAGCAAGAAGGCCCTTCTTAGAGGCAGGCTTCAGGACTGCTAGAAGACTGGAAGCTTCCCAGTTTCCAGAACTATAAGAGGTTGGTATGTGATATTCTGAGGTGAGCCATTATTCTGTCTACCAGAGATGTCGAACCAAGACTGTGCTTGACTGCAGAGAAAAAAGTTAGTGAAAAAGAAATGAAAGATAAGATTGTACTGATTCAACCGTAGTCCTTGTTCTCATCTTAATTTTAGGCCAATTTAATGAATGGCTTTTTTAGCACTATACCTTTTTTGACTAACTATCAAAATCTTAGTCTTCTTTTGTAATTCTGAAACATTTTTTTCATATCATTATTAATCAAGATGCATACGTCAAGTTTTAATTTTGGGGTTTTGCATTACAAAAAAATTTTAAAATATATAAAATTGTATTTAAAACATTTTTTAAAAGCTGGATGTTCCTTCCTAAGCTCCAGTCTATCTGTTCCTTATGGATTCTGATACACAGGTCCTATGTCACTTTTCTAGTCCCACCATTCCCCTCCGTGAAACTGAATTCTCTGCAAAACTTATCATCTGTGCTGACAGTTAGGTTTCAGCTGACAACTCGGTTGACACTCTTTGTTAACCCAGGAAGCTACCTGACTTGTCTTTGATCCCCCATCATCTTCAGGAAGTTATATAAATTGTATTGGTTTGAGGGATTGTGCAGTTCATTTTTATGTAAATGATCAATCATATTTATAAATTTTAGGAAAAAAACTATAATTATGAATAATTAGTTTCTTATTTACTATACCATTGTAGAACATCATGTCCATGACTAATCTCCCAAATATTTTGTTCTTTTTAGACTCGTTTCTCTTATCCAAGTTTGAGTCTGTAGTGTCATTACAAAAATTCTGGAGGACCATTCCTATCCCTAGGAAAAGCAACAAGCAGTCCAGTAAAGGCTCTTTGAACCTCTGAGCTGGGGTGGAGATTAAAGGAGAAATGCTCTTTGTCTTAAAGATATCTTCTTTTTTCATAGGAAAAAAATCAATCTCACTTTACTCTGAAAAATGTTTGAGAACAGAACTCATTTGCAGAGATGAAAATCTGAAAGCATAGAGGAACGGTAATTTTCTACAGCTAAAAATATACCCTGTCTTGATGCATTTCCATCACGTGGGTTGTTAGCAGCGTGTCCAGGCTTCATCTGCAAAGAAAGATACCTCATCAGAGACCGCATTCAAGAATCAGATATGGTTGGTTTTAATGTGCTTTCCTCTAAGATGAACACACTGTAATGATTCCTCCATTAGACTTCTCCACAGAGACAGGAAGAGGCATAATTATTACATTTTTGGTTCTAGTCATTTATAGCAAGCCTACCATATACCTGTATAAATGATACAGTCAGAGTCCTTGCCTTCAAGGGACTTAGATCTAGTAAGGAAGAGAAAATAAAGAGTTGCGCATGTAGTTTTTTTTTTTTTTCATTACTATGGGGATAAGTGGCAAAAGGCAAAATTACGAAGTGCTTTGAAAATTTACAAAAGGGAGGACTAAATTAGTTTGAGCTTTCAGAAAAGCTTTTTAAGTGCCAAAAATAAACTCAGATGAATTTAGTAAAAAATTTGATCGTACAATAAAAGAAAATACAGATAGTGACCTGGAAGACCCCAAATCAAAAACGGTAAGAAGCTCACGGCACATCATCACAAATGGCTTATAAAATGAAAATCAGGATGTCATTTAACCTTTGCAATCATTGGTTCTTATAGCAGGTGTTTGCTGGTGTCGGGATTGGTTAAAAATGATCATGTATACCATTTTTGGAAGGCAGTGTACCTCCAAAATTATGGGCTACTCCAAAATCGTATCTGTATCAGAGTATACATTTATGTTTATCTTTGGCTAATTCACAGGGTGAAGTGAGGGTAATAATTCCATAGGTTGAGCTGAAAAATTGAGAAAATACTCTTTCTAATAATTCATGTTGGGTTAAAATAGCATATCCAGTTTGGTATTTTCTTTTAGATTTTTTAGCATAGGGATTCATCAACATTAATTACTAGTCCTGAATTAGTTAATGGTCAGATGGTAATTGGATTACAATGGGAATTTAATCTAGGAGTAAGATTTTGGGAAACCAGTTTGACAAAATGGTGAATATCCCTTTGTTAGGCATTGGTAAAAGGATAGCAGATTCCTGAGAGTTACAGCAGGGAATATGTAATATTGGAAGAAATAGAAACAGAATCTTCTCAGATGTTAGTCTGCTAGCTGAAGAATGTTGGGCATATTCTCTATTTAATACAATTTTTATAGCATAAGAAGCTTTCAGTCACAAATCATGTCCTTGATCAATCTCTGAAGAGAATTCTACAATATTCTAAATAGTACTTTTAGACAATTTGAATATGCCTTGCCCCTGGGTCCAACTGTAGGCTGTATTAGGTTATAGGTCTGCTTTTTCGTCCGTGCTCTTGAGTGAAGATGCATAAAGCCAATTGTCAAGGACAAACAGTGTGAAGAGTTTTGAGTAGCTGGAAAGAGCTAATGTGGGAGGATTTTGTAAAACCTGCTCAAGTTCAATAAGGGTCTTTCATGTTTTGTTTCCCAAGAAAGAGACTCCTGAGTGATATTTTTGGTCAATTCATGGAGTGGAGAGGACAATAGGGAAAATTGGTAACCCAGGGCCTGTTATATCCTGCAAGCCTTAGCAATACTCTGAGTTGTCTTTTTAGTTTCAAATTTCTGATAATTTAGATAGTTTTTGTTTTATTTTATTTTTTTGGAGATGGAAAGATTCCTTTTGCAGATAAATTGTGACCTGGGTAATGTTCCACTTCTTATGAGAAGAGTTAAGGTTTATCTTGAAGACTTTATGACCCTTAAAGCCAACTGCAGCAGCAAATATTTTGAACCAGTTCCTGAGTCCTCTTTGAAATGAAGAGAAAAGGAGCAAACCATGAACAAACTCAGAGTAGAATTACTAGGAAATTATTGAATTTTAAAACTTTAATGTAAAATTCGTGTAAAGTATGAATGAGTACTAGCAAATCCCTGAGATATTAGTGTTTAACTATGTTGTTCATTTTTCCAAGTAAAAGTAAACAAATAGTGGCTCTCTTTTTCTACAGGAATGCCAAGAAAGAGAGAGAGAGAGAGAGAGAGAAAGGAGGGAGGGAGGGAGGGAAGGAAGGAAGGAAGGAAGGAAGGAAGGAAGTAAGGAAGGAAGGAAGGAAGGGGAAGGAAGAATGAAAAAGTGAAGCACAATTCCATTATTATGAACCACATGGACTCAGTGGGTACATTTTTCGATGGGGAGTTTGAGTTCGGTACTACAGAAAATCTTGGAATCTTGGAATAACAATTTTATTTGTAGTTCTAAGATCTTGTACAATTCTCCATTGTTATCCATGGGGTTCTGGACAGGTAGGAGGGGAGAACTACAAGGACCAGTACAAGGAAACATAAGCCTCTGTTTCACCAAGTACTCAGTGTTAGGAGTGAGCCTTTTCATGACTTCAGGTTCCAAAGGGTACTGAGACAATATAAGAAGTGAGCTTAAAGCATTAGTCTGAATTTTTAAATGTTATTTTAAAAAACTTGTTCTAATTAGTTATATATGATAGCAGAATGAATTTTGACACATTGTATAAATGAGAACAACTTCTGATTTGTCTAAGGATTAGTCTGAATTTTAATAGATTCAATACTTCTTATTTTTCTCACATCTGGTGAAGAGGACCATAAAATGTCAGAGATTTCAGAGAGTTATAATACCTATATTTTTATGAAATTTGTTAGCTTCCTCAGCACAATGAATTTGGTCCTGGAGAACATATAAAGTTTCAGGGTCTGACAAATCTGGGATTTCTAAAGTTTTTTCTCCTGAGGAAATATGATTCGCCCTTCAAATTTAGAAAGCAGGTCAGTACCTAGGGCTGTGTCACACAATAGAAAAGAATGACTTTTAGAGAAAGTCACTTGGGTAACAGTTAGGGGTTCCAGCAAATGAACCCCTTGAATTTGACTGGAAATTCACCACTGAGATATTTTTAATCAATCTGAGAAAGTTCTTGATGTATCACGATGGATTTAAAGTAGAGTTGCTCCAGTATTTCTTCATTTATTTCGAATTCAGTTTCTCCTTGTTGATTCAAAGGAATTATTAGAAGTGGTTTACTGGGCAGTTCCTCAGAACCCTGTCAATACTGACCATTATTATAGGAGACAAGAGGTTGAGGGCCTTATTACATGATCAGTCAAATGGCTTAGAATGCTCTTTGAAGGGGTTCAAAGGGAAATCCTTTTTCAGTGTCCTGATCAATAAAAACAAGTGTTTTTGTTGAACCCATTTGTTACATAAATGTATTTTAAAGCTAGGGTGGAGCCCTTGAAATTATTGTTTATTGCAAGGTCATAAATTTATTTGATTTATTTTTTATTCCAATACTCTCTCAAAATGTTCTGCTAAATGTTGTTAACTCCTTGCAGGGAGTCACTTCACATTCTAGTTTATGTTGTTTTAATATATTGCTTATCTCTATGCATAGTCCATTAACAAGATAGACTGAGAAAACCACTTCACCATGTTGCTCACAAAGGCTAGGGTGCTGTTTCAATATGTCTTCTAAGCAGATGTGATAGTCCAAAGCAGATTCATCACTTTTTTTCTGTTTGCAAGGTGTGATTGTGGCCCAGGCTATTCTCATAGGAAAATTCTTAGTTATGACTTCAAGGAGCAATTTTCATATTTTCTAGCTCTTTTTATTCATGTGTGTCTGGATCTTAAAAATATTTAGAGGAAACTTTCAAACTATTTCTTGAGGCCATTTTTGAGAATTTCCAGGACTAACTAACATATGAAAAAATTGATCTAAATCAGAGTCCTGGATATTAAGTACCAAGAAAATTTTAAATTATTTAAATTTAGTTTAGTATATTTGTAGGGTCTGGAAAATCCTTTATAGAAGCTTGGAGTTCAGCTTGAGACCAAGGTTTAAGTTCCATTGAGGTTGGTACCCTTATTAGAAAATCTTATCTTAAAGGATATTTGTTGCTGAAGGTGTTTGGAGGAAAGGAAAACAATCAAAAAAGTCAGTGGATTCAGAGTAGTCAGGCACTAGCACAGAGATAGGAACAGAGGGATTAATAGGTGATTTGTCACATCAGTTGAATCTGAATTTTGGCCTTCGATTTATTATTTGCATACTATAAGGATTCTTTTACAGAGACTATTTTCGAGTCATTTGGTATTTTAGAAACCTCTACACACCAATTGAAAAATGTATTCCATTGTTTTTGAGAGGTTTAATACCTTTATTTTCAAGTGCACCCTGAAGATCATCTATTTTATCTAAGTTAGATACCCCAAAGTGGCCATTGCAATTTCAAATTTTCCTGAGTAAAGTTAATTCATTTTTTCCCACAAGATCCCAACCCACAGTTCCCTGAATTCCAAACAACTTAGCATGGCTAACAAGGCTCTTCATGATCTAGCCTCTTCTTCAGCATCCTCTCACCTTTCAACATGCTTCTTACTCACCATGGCTTAGTTTCATTAAGTTCATGGTATTTCCTAGAATGATCAATGCTCTTTTTAGAGCACTGATTTTTGTAAATGATAGCCTTTACTTAGAAATCAGATAATTGTCCCATACTCCTCTACATCTTCTTATAGAAATTGCCCCTAATCCTCTAAAACTAAGTTAGGTATTCCTTCCATATGGTTCCATAGCATCTTATGACTAACCTATGGTTCATATCATGCTACATGGAATTTTTTTGTTTATTAGTCTGTATGCTTTCTAGACCACAATTTCCTCAAAGACAAGGGCTGTGTCTTGTTCAGTGCCATATTTCCTAGTATATAATAGGCTCTAAGTTAGTGCTAAGTGCTATAAAGGACAGTCGGTCAACACTGGTCCCATCAGTGAAGCCACCCTCTTCAGTTCATTTCTGATCTCAAGGTAGTTCTGAGATTAATCGAACAATTGCTCTTCTGAAATTCAAAAGAAGTAGAAGCGTCATGATGAGGAAGAAGAAAAAAAAATAAGGAGGGAAGATAAGAAAGCACTGAAGCTCACTAAATGTCTTCAACCATCTGTTGAAGAAAGATGGTCATAGATCACAGGTGCACAGAGTTACAGTGTCCAAGGTCACCTAGAAGGGAAAGAAGCTAGTGCTAGTGACAGGGAATCATTTCTGAGTCTTGTCTTTCTCTCACATTGCATGCTCAATCATTTAACAAATTCTAGTAACTTGACCTTCAAAACACATCCAGAATTCTCTCACTTTTACCTAGTTTGAGATATTCTCATTTAGTCCTTTAATTATTGCAAGAGCCTCTTAACTGAGTCCCCTGCTATTATCATTGACACCTTTACAATCTATTATCAATATAGCAGCTAAGACGGTTCGTTTAACCCACAAGCCAGATAGATGATGTCATGCCTTGTCTTAAAATCCTCTGATGGAGGCCCATCTAACTTTAAAAGCCAAAGTCGTCTCAAGGACCTGCACAAAATGGTGTGATGTGGAGTCACCTTCAATCTTGCTGACTTCATCTTGTTACTCTCCTCCTTTGTCTCTCCACCTCAGTTACCCTGGCTTTGTCACTGCTCTCTTGAATTTATGTGTATGCATTTTTATTAGTATCTGTAAAACTTTTCTGCATTTTGTTACAAATATGGACTCATATAATTCTTATTTTCCTTTCTTTCTTCAAAAGTACATACCATACACTTGGTTCTGTACCTTTCTCTTTTACGCTTACCTACTCTGAAACATTTTTTCATATAGTACACAAAGAATTTTGGCCATTCTGCAGTGGCCTGTTGTTCCACTAAGCAAATAAATGCACCATGGTCTATGATATGAGTTCCCTATTGGTGAACACTTGAGCTGTTCCAAACATGCTCTAATACAAGCACTGCTATAATAAATAACTTTGTATGGTAACTTTTCATATGTGTGGTATAATTATACCTGTAACATAAATATGGGAATTGTCTGGGCAAGGGCCTAATGCATTTGTAATTTAGATAAATATTGCCTGATTGTTCTTCTCACTAGCAATGTGTGAGGCAATCTATTTTCCCATCTATTATCAACTAGAAAGCAAATGGTTATTCTTGAATTTTGTCTAACTCAATTATAACACACTCATTGTTAATATAGATTTAGTTGCATTTCTACTTTGATGATAGTGAAGATATTATACTTAGATGTTTAGGGACCATTTGTTTTTTTTATTTTCTCCTAAACTGTGTCCTTTATCTATTTTAACTTTTGGATTGTTGTTCTTAACTTATAGGGACTCTTTTGTATATCAAAATGATAAGCTCTTGTCTTTGATATAAGTTGAAAATATATTTTCCCCAACTTGTTGTATGATTTGTCTAAATTATGTTTTGTTTTTTCTGTTTATGAATTTTATATAGTACCGTCATATCAGTACAGTCCAAAAGACCTATAATGCACCCTCAAATGTGAGCCATGTATTAATTTAAAACTTTTTAGAAACCATCTTAAAAAAGAAAAAGAAACAGCAGAAACTAATCATTTAAAGTTTTTTCAGAAAGAGTTATATGCAAAATAAACTGAGTTTCGAATATTCAACACTGTTTGTCTATAGCCTTTACACCTGGAGGACAACTTGGCTAGATATACCATTGAGACTTATAATTTCTTTCCTTGAAGATTGTAGAATCTTGTAGATTTTATTCCTGTCTTCTGGTAATGATATTGTTAAGAAGACGTATACATATGGTCCCCAATGGTTCAATTTATGGTATTTTGACTTGAGGATGCTGTGAAAGTGATACACATTCAGCAAACTGACTACCAAATTTTGATCTTTTCCTGGACTAGTGATAAGCATACACTACCCTCTTGGGATGCTTTGCAGGGACAGTGAACTGCAGCTCGCAGTCAGCCTCCTGAGCATGAGGGTTAACAGCTGAAGCTCTGCTCTGTACTGTGTTGCTAAGCAGTGATGTCTGGTAAGTGAGGTGCATTAAATGCATTTTGACTTATGATATTTTTCAATTTATCAGAGTTTATCAGAATGGGACTCCATTGATAATAGAGGGGCATCTGTAATGCCAATTGGATTTTCTATTTATTATAAGTGACTTGACTTTCTTCTCTTTTTCTTTTTCTTTTGTCTGACATTCCAAAGGATGTTTCTCCTTTTCTTCCTTCCTACCTTCCTTTCTTCTGTCTTTCCTTCCTTCTTTCCTTCTTTCCTCCTATTTCTCTCCTTCCTCCTCCTCCTCCTCCTCCTCCTCCTCCTCCTTCTTCTTCTTCTTCTTCTTTTCTCTCTCTCTCTCTCTCTCTCTCTCTCCTAGGGACTGACCTCAGAGGCTCTCTACCACTGAGCCATGTTCCCAGTTCCTTTTACTTTATTTTGATAATTTAGTAATCTTGCTAAATTACTCAGGTTGATCTCAAACTTGTGATCCTCCTGACTCTGCCTTCTGAGTTGCTGGGATTACAGGCATATACAAGCCTGGCTCTTATTTTATTTGTTTATTTTTAAGGTGTAATAATGTAATTGGAATATTAACCTTGACTATTCTGGGACTATTTTCCCACAGTGTTCCCTTTTAATATATGAATCTGAGTTTTCCTCTATTTTAGGCAACGTTTTCTTGAATTATACTTGAAAACATTTGCTTCATTGTTGGAATTTTTTCTTCTTTGGGAAGAGAGATTATGAGCAGGTTGAATCTCTTTGCTTGTCTTTTATAGATATACTTTTTGCTAATATAATTTACCTTATTATTTGTTTTATTCTGTATGCTTTTAAAAAATTTCTATCACTTGTGGCTCTTATTGTGGTGTTTATTCTTTGTGTTTCTTGTATTCTACTTTTTATTTCCGAATGGTCTATTTTTCCCTTCTATTTTGCTCTTCAATCTTGACAATTTCTGTTTTATATCCTTCTACTCTTTGGTCATATCTTCCCTGAGTTCTTGTATTTTTGCTTTGTGGTCTGTTTTCAGGCTTGTGATTGCTTCATCAAGATTTTACAATTTTCATTTTCTGTCTCTTTTGTGGTAATATTTTCCAGGTGAATTTGAATTTTCTGTGGGAGAGTTGAACAGCTATTTTCTACCTGGGTTTCCTGGTGTGTGGTAAGCATATTCCTTTTCTTTTTTTTTTCCTCTCTCACTATAATGAATTCAAGTTTCTTTGGAGGTTTCAGGAAATTCCTGTGGATGGGACAGGTGTGAGGTTCCTCTCCAGGATTCAGAATTCAAGGAATCCTTCTTTTCTTTCTTCAACAAACCCAGAGTGCTCCTGTATGGTGCTTCTATGGTCATACCTCCTTTTCCTCTCAGATCCCAATGTGGTTTAGGAGGGCTTTTTAAGTACTTGACCCTGGGCTTCCCTGTTTTTTTATAGACTACTCTTACAAACGAACAACCTTTGTCTATCCAGGCAATGCTCCCACTTTTAGCAGGTATATTTTGCCAGTGCTTGAACCCAGCAGTGCCCACATCCCTATCCCTTTTTTAAATATTTTATTTAGAGACAGAGTCTTGCTGAATTACTTAAAGCCTCTTTGAGGCTGGCTTTGAACTTGAGATCATCCTGCCTCAGCCTTCCAAACTGCTGGGATTATAGGCATGTACCACCAAGCCTGGCTTGCTGATGCTTTTTGAGATGTCCCTTCTGTGGGTCCCTGCAAGTACTTTGTATGTCTCATATTTCATCTCGTCCAATTCATCTCAATCATCTCTCTTTTAGGACCTTTCATTGAGCATGTTTGCCTCGGATTTCTTAGTTCTGATATTTATCGGTAGGCCTTGTTGACATTCTTTGCCCTTCTCCATAGTTTCTTATGCATTACTTATAATTTAGAGTTCGTAGCTTCGTCTGTCTCTTAATTTAGCTGAAAGTGGCTTATGGGGCCCCTCTTCTGTTTTTCCTATTGTTTTGTGTATTTTCCAGAAAGAAAACATACAAAAGTGAGAAAACCTATCATTAAACTGCCACTATGTTTTGTAGGGGCACAATTTCTGGCCTTGGGGAATTATGCAATAGCAATTCAAGGGAACAAAAATAAAACAAAACAAAACACAAGTGAGATTGCATCCAACAGGATAAGTCATTTGAAGTTTCTCTTTTTTGTTGGTGTACATGGCTGTGAAGAATGGTCAGAGTTAATTTGAGGATTTAATTTTGGAAGACATATGGCAACAAAAATGAAATAGATATGAATTAAAGATATTTGTGAAGATTACAAAATTAATTTTTCATATTCTCCAAGTGTCTCTGAATATAGAAACTTCACTTCACCTTAGAGGTAAATCTTTCAATTTGCAGTTGAAATTGTGATGATTTTTATTTGAAGCTGGTTAAATTTGTAAAATCACCAAGTGGATTATTTGAATGGAAAGTTTTTTTAAGGAAATAATCATCTACCTAATTAGCCTTGACTATGCTGTACAACAAGGTACCCACATTTGTTCCAATGTCGAATGTTACAGGGTTGGGATGAAGCTGAGTGATGGAGGACTTGCCTTGCATGCTCAAGGCCCTGGCTTCAATTTCCAGCACCACTAAAAAGGAAATAAATAAATAAAAACAACAATAACAAAAGATTTTTGGGTAGTAAAATGCAATATTTTCATCATATGGAAAAACATGACTCTCACCCTAAGATGCTTAAGACTAAGCATCACCCTGTCCTGCCATGTGCAGTGAATATGTTTTTGAATATTACAAGATGAAACAAAGGTTATTTAAGACTTAAATTGAGCTCCCTCTCTGCTTCCTGGCTGCCTTGAATTGAGTTACTTTCCTCCTCTTTGCTCTTCTACCATGATATTCTGCCCCATCTTGGACCTAAAGCAATGGAGTTGGCCAACTGTGAACTGAACCTCTGAAACTGTATAAGCCATTGAAAGGAATAAATAACATCTTTTTATAGTATGAATCATGCTTGGAAAATACATTTTTGAAGGAGAAGAAAGGAAAGATTCTGAGAGCAAACCTTTTTTTGAACTTTGAGGGCTTTTAAAATTTATTTATTTATTTTTTAATACATGTAACAAAGTGACCACTGAAAAATTTCCAAGCAAGAAATCTAATGTAGCTGGGTGTGGTGTGCATGCCTTTAATCACAGTGATTTGGAAGCCTGAGGCAGGAAGATTGCAAGTTTCAGGAAAGCCTTGGCAACTTAGTGAGACCCTGTTTCAAAATAAAGAAGGGTTGGGGATATAGATCTGGAAAGTGCCCCTGGGTTCAATCCCAATGCATATATATAAAAAGGATTGTTTATCAACAAAAATTTAAATCTAGTTAACTTGAGAATATATATTTGTTGAGGTAGAGAGCCTTTTGGTTCTACTGAATCCCTAGTTCCTACCCAGAGTAATGCTTGTTCTGAAAAAAGAATTAGACAAATTTTCACTAAGTGAAAAAAAGAAAAACAATTTGACCAGCACACACCTATTAGGATGGCAAAAATCTGAAACAATGGCAAGGATGGAGAGCAACAGGAACTCTCATCCATTGCTGGTGGGAGTGCAAAATGGTACCGCCACTTGGAAAAGTTTGGTGGTCTCTTATAAAACCAAACATGTTCTTATCATACAATTCAGCAATCACATTCCTTGATATCTATTTATCCAAATGATTTTAAAATCTATGTCCACATAGAAACATATGTTAATGTTTATAACAGCTATATTTGTAATTGACAAAAAAGAAAACTGAAAGCAACAAAGATGTCTTCATCCTTCAGTAGGTGAATGGATAAATAAACTATAGTTCATCCAGATAACGGAACATTAGTCAGCACTAGAACAAGATGAGCTATCAAGCCATGGGAAGACATGGAAAAACTTTAAAAGCATGCTCATAGGAGAAAGAAGCCAGTCTGAAAAGTCTATGCTTGATTTCAACTATATGACATTCTGAAAAAGACAAAACTAGATAAAAGTAAAAAGATCAATGTTTGCTAGGACTTGGTAGCTGGGGAGGGAGGGATGAATTGGTGGCACACATGGGCTTTTGAGGGCAGTGAAACTATTCTATATTAACAGTAAGATCAACATATGTCATTACCCATAGAGTGCACAAAACAAAGAGTGAACCCTAATGCCAACTATGGACTTCTGTTAATAATAATGTATCAATATTGAGTCTTCAATTATAGCAAATTTATCATACTACTACAAGGTGCTAACGATAGGGGAAATTGTTCCTGTGGGTTAAGGGTTAGGGGGCAAAATCTGTAAAATGTGGTAAATTTTTTATAAATCTAAAACTTCTTAGAAATAAGTATTTTAACAAAAAAACTCTTTATGGTCAGTTATGTTTTTGGAGCTTAAAGTATAACAGTTATTAGTGGGAAAATGAATCTCTGTATTATTTTCTTTATTTACAGAGACTGTCAAGGAATAGGCAAAGGAAAGAAGAAAATAATATGTCGTATCTTCTACCAACTCTTCCGTGATTCCAAGTGAAAGGCTCTCTGCTCATCCAAGCATGGGAACGTCTTTCTGGAAATGCTGAACAAGGCTTAGGGCCAACATGAGAGCAGAGAGAGAAATCTCTCTGCAAATAAGGCGGGGAGGTTCTTGTTATAGGAATACAGGAGAGAAAAGGTTCTGGGATATAGGAGGAAGGCTGGATCTTTTGGAGAAACGTGAACAGCAAGATGTTTTTAAGCTTGGGGTGCTTAATATTGTATGTTCGGTTGCTTTTGCTGTTGTGATGCAGAATCTCTCCACATTCTCAAGCCCTCAGCAAAGTCTGCCATATACACAATGGTTTACATGGTTTTCTTTAAAAAAGAACTCTATAAATGGGGGTGGAGACTGGGGCGAGTTTCACTTGGGGAGGGGTAGGAGAAGGGCACATGGGCCTCAAGTGAACTTGGAAGTGAGCAGAAGTATGGATCCAAAGCCAGAAGTGACCGTGAGTTCCTGAGATTTTGCAGAAATCATAGGTAGAACATTGAACTCCCCACCAAGTGAGGGTAGGGCTAATAAAATTCCTTATCAGTCTCAGAGCACAGAGTGATTTCAGTTTGTCTGAATTATATGTCTCTAAGTCATTTGGTTTCCAAATTATACTCTTCCCTCTCTTCAGGCAATGTCTTGAATGTGGCTGTGGGTCAGTGGAAAGCAGCTCTGGGTCAGCGACATTGTAAGTTTGATCACTGAGAGAACTGACCCATGATCCCTAACAGTGACACACAGTGGGGAGAAAGCCATTGCTGAAGGGATCCTATGCCAGGCAATACACAGTACTGCACAGTGCACTGGTGGGTCTCTGCCAGATATAAATACAGAGAATCATTTAATCCTCACAAACAATCTATCTTAAAAGTTAAGAAACTGAAGCTCAGAGACATTGCCATGAAACTAGTAAGTTCAAATTCAAACTCAACTGGCAATGAACTCTGCTCTTAACCTTGGATAAAACGGCAGTGAGAGGTTAGTCAGGTTTCTTTCACTCTTGCTTCATTTTATGAGAACATGTTAGTCAATTTCTGTGAACTGATTGTCTTCTCAGCAAATAACTAGCTTCATGGCAGTTTATATAGGCTTAAGCTGGCTAACAAAAACAATTTTGAGATTTGAACTGCCCATGAACTTCACATATTTTTAGCAAGCCTTTGTGGATATTTAGTAGAGCCTCTTACTGGTTTTGATTAAGATTGGAATTTCAATTGCATTTCAAATTTTTGAAATGTATTATCATAATATTCTCTTCCTTTTCCCTGTTTCCTCCCAGCTCCCTGCCTCTGGCACAGTAACCCCTTGAGGTAGAGGGTAGGGGTTACTCGTTAGAGGTCATGACAGTTAGCAGCGGCAGCAGCAATGTGCCGATGGCTGGCCATCTCTCACATCCCTCTACACACACATTTGTTTCAGATGTAGTAGTGTAAGTTTGGGCTCTGGTTAGAAGGAAGTTGTCAATAAAAGTGACAGCTTATAATTTCCACATCCCTTTTGTTTTGAAATGTGCCAGCAGATTATTTGAGCCAACAGTAGGACTCCTGATCTTTCCTTTTGAGATAGAATTATAGTTTACTTCCCTTTTCCTGGTTTTTAAGAGTAGCTGTGCCCTCCTTAATGATTACATGCAGGTTTCAACTGTGCAGTTTATCATAAGTTCTGTTTTGCGTAGAATCTTAGCAGTAAGGAGTTTCTATTAGTCTTTCCACTTTCCACTTTAAAGAGAGGGAATTTGTGTATTTCACTGGCATATATCCATAGGCAATAGCTTTGTGGTGTTGGAAGAATGCAGAAGGTTAGTCAGATTCTCTGTGTAGAGAGTCTCATTTTGAAAGTTGTACACACACACACACACACACACACACACACGCAGGCAATCCTAAATTAAGCAATTACCAATACCAGATCTTGTTTTATCTGAGAACACTCATGTTCTCATGTCCTCTGATATGGAAATATTTAGTTTTTGCTTGCTTCCTGTGGACCTATGATATTTCATTCACATGAACAAAATTTTGGTAAATCATGCCATCTAAGTTAAAGTTTATTTTTCTGTTTTTAAAGTGAAGATAGTGGGTTTTGGAATTTTCACCTGCATAATCCATTGTTTGGACATTATCAAGTATCTATTCTGAATAAATAAATGAGCAATTATTTATCTAGTTAAAGCATAAAATATTTTTCACAGAACTGTATTTATTTCATAAATGTGTCTCCCAGCCACTGTTTGGACCCACCATATCCCACAAGAATGTGCGGATTTCAGTTTGTCATTTCCCTAACATATCTCTTACCCCCAGAGAAGCTGTTTCACCACAGTTGTTCGAACTCTGCAACTGAAATGTAAGAGTAGCTTTATAAACACATTAGATCAAATGAAATTGTCCATAGTTAGTGAAAATAAAAAATAAAGATACAACCATTAGAATAAATGTTCAGAGGGAAGCAAACATGACATAAAGATGATATGCATTTAAAGGAAATAAAAGACAAATTGGAAAGGAAGAAATAAAACTCTCTTTGTCTGCAGACAGCATGATTGTTTAGTAAAAAGTACCAAAGAATTTATTTAAAAAAACTCCTGGGACTAATGAGTGATTATGGCCAGGTTGCAGAATACAAGGTTAATATACAAAAGTCACTTACTTGGTGTGATCTACTTTGTGTACAATCAGAGAAACGATAGCTGTACTCCATTTGTGTTCAATGAATCAAAATTAAATTTAAAATAAGTCAATTACTTTCCTAAATACCATCAATGAATAATTAGAATTTGAAATTAAAAATGCAATCATTTAAATTAACATCACAAAATGAAACACCCAAATATTTACTAGAGTAAATACTTGGGTAGAAATCTAACAACATACATGCAAGGTGTTTATTAGGAAAACTACAAAGCTGTGATGAAAGAAATTAAACACCTAAATCAATGAAGAGAGATTCTGTGTTGGGGGATGGGGCATAGAGAAAAATGGAGAAACTTTGGATTATGTGGAGGGAAATAAAAGGGAGGAGGGGGCAGGGGTATGAAAGATGGTGGAATGAGAAAGACATCATTACCCTATGTACACGTATGCTTACACGAATAGTGTGAATCTACATTGTGTACAACCATAGAAATGAAAAGTTGTACCCCATTTGTGTACAATGAATCAAAATGCAGTCTGTAAAAATAAAAATAAAAATAATAAATAAGTAAATAAATAAAGTTTTACTGGAACACACACACGAAAAGAGGACTTATATCCTCAATATATAAAGAACTCTTAAAACTCAACAGTAAGAAAATAAAAATTCCAATTTAAAAACAAATAAGCAACAAATCTGAGCAGATGCCTCACTGAAGAGAATATATGAATGGCAAAAAAAAAAGAAAAAGAAAAAAATGCTCCATGTCATATGTCATCTGGTAAATGCAAATTAGAACAAAGATTACATAATACTAAACATCTATCAAAATGCCCAAAATTCAGAACACTGACAATACCAAATGCTGTAAGGATATGACACAATAGGAACTCTCATATATTGCTGGTGAGAGTGCAAAATAGCACATTTGGTTTGGGAGACAATTTAGCAGATCCTTAGAAAAGGAAGCGTACTCTTAACCATCCACCCACTAAATAAAATATGTCCTTATTATTTTTCAAACAAAATTCAAAACTTAGAGCCACACAATTCTGCATAGGATTGTTTAAAGCAGCTGTATTAATAATTGCCCAAACTTGGAAGCAACCAAGACACTCTTCAATAGGTAAGTAGATAAACTACGGTACATCCATACACTGGAATGTTATTCTTGCAAAAACCTGAGTTGTCAATCCATGAAAAAATATGGAGAAATCTTAAGTGCATATGATTAGATGAAAAAAGCCAATCTGAAAAATGCTACATACTGTGTGATTCTAACTATGTGACATTCTAGAAAAGGTAAAACTGAACTGTGAAGACAATGAAAAGATCAGTATTTGCCAGGGGAGGGTGGAAAAAGAGGAGAGGGACAAATAAGTGGAGCATACCTTTTCTTTTGGCAGTTAAACTATTCTATAAACTATGATACTATAATGGTGAATACATAGATAACACTTGTCAAAACTCATTAGAACTATAAAATATAAAAGGGACCCCTAATGTAAACTATGGACTTTAGTTAATACTATGTCAACATTGATTCATAAATTACCACACTAATGGCAAATGCTGACAATAGGGAAATGGTGCGTGTGTGCAGAGGAGTAGGGTGAATATATGAGAATCCTGTTTCCTGCTCAATTTTTCTGTAAACCTAAAACTTCTCTAAAAGAGAAAGTCTATTAATTTAAAAAAGTGATGCAAACACATCAATGTGTATAGCAGCACAATTCATAATAGCCAAGTTATAGAACCAGCCCAGGAGCCCAACCCCAGATGAATGGATAAAGAAAATGTGGTATATATACACAGTGGAGTTTTACTCAGCCACAAGGAAGAAAGAAATTATGACATTTACCAGTAAAAGGATGGAAGTGGAGAACATCATACTAAATGAAATAAGCCAGACTCAGAAAATGAAGGGTCAGATGTTCTCTCTCATCCAGAAGCTAGAGTAATGAAAAAGTAATGAAAAAATGGGGATGAGGAGTTGGATCTTAGGAAAAAAGAGGTAAGTCAGGGAAGTAGAAGGATATTGAGGGGGAGAGAAGAGGGATGGGAAAAGGAAGGAAAAGTGGAATGAATTTGTCAAAATTACACTATGTACATGTATAAATATACCACATTAAATTCAACCTTTATATATATCTATAAAGCACCAATTAAAAATTAATAGAATCAACCTAGATGCCTTTCAACAGATGAATGGATAAAGAAAATGCTATATATAAAAATATATATATGATGGAATATTACTCAGCTTTAAAGAAGAATGAAATTCTGGTATTTGCTGGTAAATGGATGGAGTTAGAGAATTTCATGCTAAGTGAAATAAGCCAAACCAAAAAAACCAAAAGTTGAATGTTTTCTCTAATATGCAGATGCTAATTCACAATAAGGGGGGGGCTAGGAAAGAATAGAGGTACTTTATATTAGGTAGAGGGGAGTGAAGGAAGGAGGAAGGAATAGCCGGGAAGGAATGATAGTAGAGTGAAACAGACATTATTACCTCATGTATATGTATGACTGCATGACTGATGTGATCCTCCAATATGTATAATCAGAAAAATGAGAGATTATACTCTATTTATGTATGATCTACCAAAATGTATAAATGCATTCTACTGTCATGTACAACTAATGAGAACAAATAAAATAAAAAATTAAAAAAATAATAGAAGGAAGATCAGTAAAGTAGAAGAAGGGAAATAGGGAGAGGGAGGAGGGGAGGGAAAGAGGAAGCATTGGAAACTGATATGGAGAAAATGAAATTCCATGCATGTATGATTATGTCAAAATGAAACCCACTATTATACGTAACTATAATGCACTAATTATTTAAAAAGCAAACCAGGATTGTAAAAGGACACCCATTTTTCTTTATAGCTGAATAAAATTCCATTGTGTATATATTAACACATTCTTTATCCATTCATCCATCCATCTACAGTTTCTGCAATTGAAACTACATGATTCACCATGTTCCTGGGTTTTTTTTTTTTTTAAAGACACTGTTATGGATTTATCCATTAATTAACTCTCCTGAACTTAATTACTGAATGGCTCCTATTGTGCATTTTAAAACTCATTTTCACAGTACAAATGGAAGATTGCTGACTTAACCTCACCTTTATAGTGGTGGTTTACATTTCTATGTGCACCCAGCTAGGCTTTCTTTCTATTTTAGAACTTCTTGTAGGAGAGTTTCTGTTTTCTGAGACCTGCCTATCAGTTTAATCTCAGGATTAACTGAGATTTTTAGGCAGACTTCCCATAGAGTAGAACCAAAGTATGAAGTACTATGTTTGTAAAATCAAAATTTTCAATTTTCAATTCAAATATACATGTAAAACCAAAAAAATATAAGGGGACAGGGTGACTTTAATGTGACTGAAAGGTAGAAACAAACAGTAAAGTGAAGCAGGACCCTCCAAAAGGACATGAGAAACATGAGGACAGTGTTAAATGAGGTCCCCAAAAGGAAAAGGGGAGAGAGAAGCACAGAGAGAGGTCTGGTGATGCCAAGCTTGCAGGGCTACATAGATCTGAGGACCAGTCACAAGTTCATATCACAGGGACATGAGAAGAGATTGGAAACATCTGGACCTGCTCCTACATCAAGCATGTGACTTCATTCTGTGTAAAACACCCAGACATCATGACCATGTTGTCCCGGGACTTGGATGATGGCTGGTACACAGACAGTGAGGAGAATTTACTGAGATAAAGAGAAGCAGTTGAGAAAGTTTATTGGAGGAAGATATGCTACAGGGTGCAGCAGGGTCATGACAAAGATATATGGCCACTGACTTAAAGTGGATCTGGGCTTATATGCAGTTCTGAGTTCTTTTTTCCCCTTTGGAGGACTTTTATGCTAAATCAGGAGTAGTTCTTGCTAAGTGAGGGATGACTGACAGATTCTTGTGCTTTGTCCATAATGCCTATTGCACATGTGCCAAATGCTTATTCCTGGGTTTTGCATTAAATGCATGAGATGCAAGTAATATGTATGAGGTCTTAAGAAGAGGATGGTTACTACAGGTCAAACTTGGGTGTCTGTGCACATTCTCCTCAGGATGGTTGGGCAATCATTTTTAAAAAACAGGATCTTGTTGTTTATACTTCAGGGAAGTTTGCTCTTCTGATAACAGCAAGGGGCAGGATGAAAGGGAGATACTTAGCTTCATATCAGTTCTGATTGAGATGGGGTAGGACCTGGCACAAGGGTCCCTAATCTACCCTGCCTCTCATGTAACATGAGGAAACCTGAATTCCTAGGCTGGTGTATTCTAGATTTGTGTTTCAAAATAATCTCAGACAACTCCTGATATTGAGTTCCTCCTCCTCTCTCATCCAGTATCCTCACCACCAGTCCATTCCAGGCCTATGGTGCTACCATATTGAACCTGTGTTTAGATGCCAAAGACCATTAGAAACTGAATAAGGTTTCCTCTTAAGTAAAAGAGAAATTTGAAATGCAAAAACTTTGAGAGAAACCCTGAAGCTCTTGTGTTGGGGAAAGATTGCTTTATTTTTTTTGTTCTCTGGACCCTCTCTTCTGAGATGGGGGAGGTGATCCTGAGCCCTATGTTTGTTTGGATGGTGAAACCCCAGGGATTTCTGTCAAACAGACTGTTCCTGAGTCCAGAGCAAGACTGCTGAGAGCACAAAGTTCAGCCTTTAAAACAACAACTCTCTGGACAAGTATCTCTCAACTGGGCAAATGGCTTGCATACTGGAATGAGACAAAAGGTAACCACAGGATTTTGAACTTCAGAAAATACATGGGAGCTGGTGGGTCCAGGGAACTGCCTTTTTAGTTTTTATTTTTGACTTTCCACCCTTTTAGGAGAGTAATAGTTTATAAATTGACCAACCTGTTAGCAGATTCTGTTATCGTCTCTTGCAGATAGTATCTGGCAAAATCAAGAACTGATCAAAACAAATGATTGCCAGTGACTATTGATTCAACCTTTCATTTCTTCCCCAATCTCTTTTCATTTTTCACAATTAATCAAATGTTTTTATAATTTGGAAAATCCTGGGTAAATTATTTATACTTCTGAGTCAGTAAAACGGAAGTAAAGGAGACTTGATGTGAGAAATAAATAAGATCTGAATATAAAAACCTTAGCAAATAAGAGGCCCTCCATCAATGCTTGTGCTTTCCCTGCTCTGTCTCACAGATCTGTTGATTTCATTTGTCCTTCCTTTTCAGAAAGATTTGTAAATAAGCATGTCATGTGGAGAGTTTACCTTCTAATCTGTTATGATAAAAGAGAAAGATTTGTCTATCTAGCAAATGTTCAAGGAATGCTTTTCATGTGAAGGGGCTTGCTGGGCAGTAGAAAAAATGATTGCATGGTCTACTGCACATGTAGTATCCTCAAGGAGCTTCCAGTGTGGAAGGAGGTGATGGGGATTCTGTAAGTGTGTCAATAGCAAACACTGGGAACATGGAGGACAAATAAGGTCATTTGTGGTTGGATTGAGAATAGAATGGAACCCGCATTTATCTGGTGCCAAGTGCCTACAGTGTGATGTGAGTGTGATGAAATGCCAAGGAAGTGGTGATCCTTACAGCAATCCAGAGTGGTAGGTATCTTTAAGCTCATTTTGCAGGTTAGGAAATCAAGGTTCATAGAAGTTAAGGATCTCATCTGAGATCATATTAGTTTTGTCTGACTTTTCTGCTCTTTCCCTATCCCATACTTCTTTAAGGTATCAGGGACAAACAATAATTCCAGACATGATCATTTTTTACAACCAGAGATGATGGAGGTGGAAAAAGTTTTTCTCTCTTGCAAGAAGAGAAAGGTATGAAGAAAGTTCTGAGACCAGACAATGTATTACCACTTCTGTTTACATAATCTTATCAAGGTACCAATACCATGAGGCAGATTATTGAACAACTAAATATATGGTACCATGTGGACTGTTTAGGAACAATCCAGGTTGATGTGGAAATGCCACTGGTTAATTTAAAAGAAATTGAGAGGATTTCTGCTTGGCACAGCCACCTGAGAGCTAAATCACAGTTCTGGCTCCACCATTGACTAACCATGGTTGCAAGAACCCAGGAAGAATGATTGTCCTTGCGTGTCCTCCTCTTTACAGTACTTTAAAAGCCTCCAAATGAAAGGCTGTTTTGTTTTTTAAGGAGTCTCCTTGAATTTTCTCCTTGTTGTTCTGTTCAGAATTCAGGGACACAGAGTTGCTGGACAGTTTGGAGCCTCTCCAGAAATGCTAACCCTCTCTGAAGGAGGTTGTTCTGAAGAGGGGAAGTGCTTGCTTTTCAAAAATACCTCCTGAGGGAGGCCATCAGCTGCCTTGTTTTTGCAGAGTCAGGGAAATTTCATCCTTAGATAAGGATTTTGAGAATAGTTGGCTGTGATTGCCTGAAAGACTCCACAAGGACAAATGTCCAGAACATGGTCACCTTCATTACCCAGTGCCAAGGACTCGTTGTTTATACCTCTCGTAGCTTTTCCTGAGTCTCTGTCCTAACCTTCCAATGTTATACTCCTTTATGAGCTTGGAAAGAATCACAGTTGGAAGTACACATGGATCAATCTATAGGGAATCAACCAATGTATAGTGTAACATTTTCTTTCATTCATTAATTACTTTTTTCATTTATTCTTCTGAGTAGAATTTTTTTATTGTTAAGATTCTTGTTACATAACATCAACGTTTTTCTAAGTGGAAGTCATAAAGGGGATGCTGGCTTTTTTGTTCTGTTCCTCTAAAAGCACATGAAAGCAGGCTTTCCAGAGTTAACAATTTTGATGAATGGTATTTTTACCTCCAACCAAGTGGCTAGAACCCATTACCATGGAAATATTTGACTCCAAAGGTAATCAGTTTTCCATCTTAACTTTACTCTCAAGGCCTGAGAAAAATAAAAAAAGAAAATTAAGAGGATATAAACAAATAGAGAACTAATGTTTTAGGTCAAGGCAGACAACTGGAATTCACTTCCATCCAGCATCCAGCTAGAATTGGGGTCCTCTTTCTGGCAAATGCACCCTTCTGCAGTTGTGGCTTGGGCTACGGGTTGGTCTGAAGATGTAATTCGTCTGGTAGCCCTCGCTACTTCCATATCTCTGTCAATTAAAGGATAGCATCACATGGTGCTTGTATATAAGTAAGAATTTTGTCCTTAATTTTGAACCTAATACATCCTCAGGGAGAGTGGTGATAAAAAAACTGTAAAGAGAATGTGTTGAGAACTTTGTCATTAATGACATATCATATAGAAAGAGAGCATTGGCTTTTATCCTGAAGGGGTAAAAGGGATATTTCATACTTGTTTATCAAATTAAATGGCAGCCAGATTAGCAGGGTAAAATAGAAGTGACAGTACAGTGAGCAGACCCCAGGCAAATGCACAACACAGTTCATGTTGCTATTTGATGACCCTGTGCTCCCCATTTCTGCCTTTCCCTCTCCCCCTGTTGACAGTACCATCAACACCCCACACTAATCTCTCTCTCCTTTATTAAAAAATAAAATCTCCAGAAATGATTTGAAACGGTTGCCTCTAGAGAATGAAAGTGACTTAATTTGATATTTGATGGGATTTTGAGCATAATGCTAAAAAAAGGACTGAAGCCTTAAATATGGACTTTCATACATCTGGGAGCTGAGTCAGAGGGTCTTTAAGGGATGGGAGCTTTCTGGAGTCCCTGGAATTCGGTGGTGTGACTGACCTAACCTACCCTTCTCTGACTTCTCCATCAAATCTGACAGAATAATACCGCCCCCCCTTTTCTTTTCTTTTTTTAGGAAGCCCTCTCTTGCTTGGATTTTCTGTCACTATGCTTTCTTGTTTCTTCCAGGTTTGTCTAAAGCATCTCAGAGTTCTTTGATAGCACGTTCATTTAAAAACCTTGAAATTATTTTGTTCCTCAGGGATTTATTCAGACAGACCCTCTTTCTCTAAATGCTTCCTCTAGGTTGCCTTGTTCATTTTCAAGCCTTTAAAAACCATCTTTAGGCAGCTATTTTCTAAATTTTTATATCTATTCTTCTGAGCTCCAGACTCCTCCAAATGCTTACTTGACATGTCCAACTTAAGATCTGCACCCTTGCCTCTTTACTTCTAAAACCGGTTTTATTTCTTCCTTATCTCCACAAACGGCACCACCATCTGCCTGGTTCATTACTTATGCTAGCAATGTGAGAATTATCCTGTATTCCTCACTTTCCCTCACCTCCTGTGTTCTCTGCTTCAAGTTCTATCATTTCTTCCACCAAAACATATCTGAATTCCATGAGCTTCTCTAATTCCATTGTCACCATCGGAATTTGTGCCACTATTAACTCTCCACCAGGCCCTGTGACAGCTCTTTGACTAATATCTCTGCATCTACCTTTGCTCCCTTTCCTGCCCCACTTTTTTACGTCATGTAAAAAAACGCAGGGTAGTGGATAAAAGGGAATACTCTGGAATGATATGACCTGGCTTTGAATCCTGGCAATGTCATTTAGTGATCGTGTGAATTGAGGCATGCTGCTTACATTTTCTGTGCTGTGATTGCTTTGTCTATAAAATGATGACAATAATAGCATCTACCTAAAAGAATTATTAAGATGATTAGATGATTTTTTTCTATTTGATTAAATGAATTTTTAAAATGACTAGTATGGTGCCTAACAGAAAATTCTTGGTTAACATTTAAATAAAATCATGTTACAGCATGCTTGAAATCTTTCTGCATACTTGTTATAAAATTCAAGCTCCAAACCTGACCCTCTGGGCCCTGTATGTCCTGCCTTCACACACCACCAGTCCCTCCTCTGCCTCTCTCATTGTGCTCCAGACTTGCAGGTCTTCCCTGTTCTGGAGGTGTACCAAGCTTTGTGCTGTGTCAGGGCTGTTCCCTCCGTCTAGAGTCCCTTCCAATGCCTGACTTCTTTGCCTATTTAGATAGCCTACATGACACACCTTCTTAGCAACTCTCTCTGGCTATCCAATTTAAGGAAGGTCACCTTCTTATTCTCTATTTGCAGTTATGGTATTCGTTCCCATCATATCACTTATCACAGTATTTAGGAATTATATTCTTAGGAATTGTGTTTTCTGCCATCCCCACCAAAAGATAATTTATGTGAAACCAGGAGCATGGCTACTGTGCACATTGTTGAATCCCTACTGTCTGATACTGTGCCTGGCACATAAAATGTGCTCATTAATATTTACTGAATGAAAGAAATGGACACCTATTAGGCCACCTTGTCTTTCAAGTCAAGTGTAAGCCAAAATTCAAGCTCGTATGATGTAAGAGATAATATACCAACCCAAACTGTCTGCTTGGTCTTCCTTGTGCCTCAATAAAATGAACAATGCAGTGGACAGTGGGCAGCCTAGGGAAGGATTCTGGACACAGAGCTTGAGGCCTGGGGTCCTTGGACAGGATCTGATGCTGACCTTCTCTGTAACCTTGAAGAAGCTCCTTATATCTCAAAAACTGCTTTTCATTGGAAAATGAGTGGTTGGAATAGCAATCTTCATGCTTTCTTCAGGAATAACATTCTGTTTTAAATGCCATATTTCTGCACAGAGAACATACAATCAGTTCATCGTTAGGTTCTCATGGAGGAGATAAATCACTGAATTTTGGGAGAATTGAAGGATCATCAGCAGGTGCTGGGACAAATTCTCTTTAGGGTATTTTAAGTAGGTGGAAATTCATCCATCCAACAATTATTTGTTGGCTCCTTAATGCTGCTTGGAGTTATGCCTGCTGTCACTTTGCCTGAAAGCAGCTCCTTCCCCTTCTCACAGCTCACAGTCCAAGGAATTTTCACTAAACACACACACACACACACACACACACACACACACACTCACACACTTCTTTACCTTTAAGTTTTTGCACTTATTGCCTAGAAAAATCGTTCTTCCATCAAATTTGGAGAATAGAATATTGTCAGTCTCATCAGATTATGATCATTGAGTTATACTTTAGTGAGAAAGGGAAGGTGCGTTTTCTACATCTTCAATCCTACTCACTCCTAGAGCAAGTGAGTGTGGTGAGCGTGCCCAGTATTCTGCCCAGAACTCCTGCAAAAGTCTCTGTTCACTTCCTCCCCTATACATTCAACCACTTTAAAAAACATTTTTTACTTAGCTAGCAGTTAATGTTATATGATTAATGTTAATACAGAAAAGATATAATTCTTCTGTGTTTTATAATATCATTCAACAGTATTTTAGCCACATCTGGGGAAGAGGGTTCTCAGGTTTGATAAAAAGAAAAGCTTCTATGTTTCATCTTTTATTGTCCAAATTTTACCATTTCTTCAAGGACCAACTCACATGCTGCCTCCACCACAAACCTTTACTTTTTGTCAGAAACTATGCTACCTTTCCTTTGAACTCCCATAGCTCTTCATTTGTTCATTTATTCATTTATTTGGTCATTCAGTAAGTCCCAACAGGTGTTGAAGAAAATCTCTGCTCTCATGGAGTTGATAATGTAGTGGAGGGGCTGACAAAAATGTATACAGATATTATGTTAGATGGTGAGATGTACCATGGAGAAAAAGAAAACGGGAAAAAAAAAGGTCATGGAGGGTTGGGGTGGTGGCTTCAAGGAGAAACAGTCTTTAATCAAAGACTTCTCAAAGGTGATGGGATGGCAGGAGGAGGAAAGGCAAGTGCCAGGCCAGTGTTTTAGCCTGTTGTGCTGCTATAACAAAATACCTTACTCTGGGTAGCCTTGGCATGAATTTCTCATAGTTCTAGATGTGGGAAGGATCAGGGCACCAGAAGATCTGGTATCTGTTGAGGGCCTGCTTTCTGGTTCATGGTTGGCACCTCCAGAATCCTCACGTAACATAAAGGACTCTCTGTGACTTTGCTTTACATTTTCTTTTTGTACTGGGGATTGAATCCAGGACCTCACACGTGCTAAGAAAGGAGGCATTCTACCACTGAGTCACATTCTGGGCCTCTTTTTTTTTTTTTTTTTTTTTGTAAGAACACTAATCCCATTATGAAGGCTCTGCTCTCGTGACCTAATCACTTAGAGTTCTTAACACTGTTACATTGGGGGGTTAGATGACAGCATAAGAATTCAAACCATAGGAACCCATGTGTCTGGAAAGCAGTGAGTCACACAGAGTCTAAGAGGAGATGAGAGCAGATCTACACTGTAAGACTGGGATGGGACTGGAATGTGGATCCCGGGGCTATTTAAGGATTTTAGCTTTGTCTCAGAGTAAGATGGGAGGTCATTAACGGTTCTGAGTAGACAAGGGTGTCATCTTGTTTATGTTTCAGGAGAATTGCTCTGCTATTGGGTTGCAAAGAGACTGCAGTGGATTAAGGATGGAAGCAAGAGCATTGTCAAAAGGCCAAGGCACTGGTGGTAATGGTGTAGGAGATAAGATATGCTGCCATTTTGAAAATGTTTTGAGAGTAGAGCTGGTAACTGCTCAGATATGGCACAGAAGAAAAAGATGGGAAAGAGGGGAAAGGGAGCAAGTTTTGGAAGAAGATTGATAAAGTTTAATTGGAGATATACAACATTTGAGATGGCATAGATGAGGAGTGAACAATTGTCCTTGAGGCTACAGTGTACTGGAGAAGTCCAAGCTGAAGATATAAATTGGAAGTCATCTTTGTATAGAAGGCATTTAAAGACCTGAAAATAGAAGAGCTTGTCAACAAACCATGCTTTAATCCATGCGTCTTTTAACATGTTTCCTATATTTTATTATTAGGTGTAAGTTTCCCTTCACCCATTACCAGGTTAATGTCCTTGAAGGTAAGTTCTGTGCATGAATTCACACAGGGCCTCATTCAGAACTTGGCTCCAAGTAGGATCATAAGAAATGACTTTAATTTGAATCAATATAGAATTTAGCGAAAGACTGTGATTAAGAGTTACAATTGTTAGATGGTTAACGGCAGAGGGTTTCAACAAATGGAGTTCTCATTGTGTTCTGGGGAAGGCTAGAATGGGGCCAAGAAGAGAAACTAGGAAAGAGAAGATACAGTATAAGGAAAGAAGACGAGAAAAGACCCCAGAGCTGCGAGATATGAAAATAAGACTTGCTCTAGTCCTATGAAGATTATGCAAATGGAAGAAGAGATACCAAACCTTGGATTTGGGGTTGGGCATTGGATAGGGTGAAAAGAATTAGGGGATGATTGAGGAAAGGAATGGTATGGTTCAAAATAGTGATTCTTAAACTTGAGCCTGACGGGAGGGTAAGACAGAAGCCAGTCACCTGGGAAGCCCCCTCAGAAAATTTGGGGTGCTTAGAGTGAAACCTTCCTTTTGAAAGCCAGGGCTGGGACTTGTCCTAATTATTTGTGCTGTGCCCGTCCAATTTTACTTAATGTAACGTCTTCTAGGTTCATCCATGTCATAACTGAAGAAATATATTTTGGAAGATTTCAATAATATGAGATAATGTACATAAAGTGCATAACAGGATAATAGCATGTAAGATGTGCTGAATGTTATCTAGTAATACTAATGGGAATAATAATGATAATGATAGTAATGATATTAACTTGCTCAATATCTCACAAATAGTGGTGCTGAAATTCAAACCCAGGCCCAGGAATTCCTGATATGTTTATGAGTAAATTAATTTGCAAAAGTGACTCTATTTGTATTCATTTTTAAGTTAAACAAGTAGTGTACATACATAGAAAGTTAGAAGAAAAGTAAGAGAAGAAAAATTAGAGAAAAATAAGTCACTAAATTGTAATTCTACCATTTCAACAAAATAGATATCATTATTCCATGTGACTTCAGGTTTGTAAAGTTTGCCTTAAAAAACTCTGCTGATGCTTTGATTTGTCCTCTATTTTCCAAGACCCTTTAGTTTTTCTTTTTCAGAGTAAAAAACTAACAAACTGGCTTTTCCTTTTCTTCTCCCATTGCATTAAAATATGTACACCTAATTATTCCAAATCAGAATTATTGTGGATTAGTACTCATTCAGGGAAAAGAAAAGTTTATAAAGAGAAAAATTGGAAAATGTTGAAAGTTTTGGTTATGGGAATACCTAAAGCTTTATTTAATTGAAGTACGATATTAATTTATCTGGTACAGGTGAATATAGTGTTGTGATGAACAGTCCATCCTCCCATTTGTTCTTTAATTGGAATTGTATTTTCAGAATGGATGTTGGGGTGGTATCTATCCTTTTCTTCCCTCATATACTCACTATCAGTGTAAGTGAGGATTCAGTAAGACTCTTACCCAGCTCCCCCTGCCCACCCATACCAGTGATCCCTTAGCATTGATTAGAAAATAACTTTACCCATTTAGACTGACCTATATTTTTAATTGATAGGCAATAGAAATCCAATTAAAAATTTAATTAAAATGTGACTTTGCTATCCTCTCTATCTGATGAATTTCTAAGCCCCCTAATAATATTAGAGTTTTTAGCACATCAAAGACATTAAACATGTTCATGAGACTTTCAGAAAGGAGCAAGAATTTAACAAGCACTATATAACTATTGCCTTAATTTTGGTTCCCATCCTTCAACGTTTCTTGCTATAGTTCTGTAACAGTTTCCTATCTAATTATCTTGTCTGCATTTTCTGTATCCCAAATTCACCCTTCATACAGCCATCAGAGCCATCGTCTTTAAATAACATGCATTCAATCCTATTATGCTGTAGCCCTTTCTCCTAATAGCCGTTGGTGGTTCCCCGTTACTCTCAGGATGAGTCTGAACTCTTTGCTATGGCATATGCGTCCCTCATGGTCCAGATTCTGCCTATTCCCCCAACCTTATGGCTTTTTGTTTCATATCACACATTCAGCCACATCTACAATCTGAAGTTCACAAGATGCACTGTTGACTTTTTATACCTCTTTGCCTTCGCCTCTGCTGGTCCTTTCTCCTACAGTACCCTTCTCCTTTTCCAGGGTAACTTTCCATTCTTAGTGTATGCAGTAGGTTCTGGTTATGCTTTTTGAAAAGAGGAGGGAACTGATTTATGTCACCTCCAGATGTGATTTCTAAAGCCCCCTGTATGCTCTCCTATGCTCTCTAGTTCTTCATCTTCTGGGGAGATGCAGAGGATCCAACTGAGGACTCCAAGGTCTCAGGGATGGCAGAGTCACTCGATTGGGAGTCTGGTCCCGCCTTGGGCCATCTGACTAGGAACAGCCTGATTAGACTACAGCAAGGGCAGGACTAAACCTTTATTTAAGTCCCCCAAATCTGGGGTTCATTATATCAGTTAGCCTACAATGATTAGCATGCCTCTTTTGGTGTCCCCTTTCTTCTACAGTCCACTCTGACATGTGAAAAAGGGGCCCTTCTTTTCAGGCCTAGATTTAGAATTGGTTTTTAAAATTTTAATTAAAAAGAGCTGGGCAAGGGCCCGGGTTGTGGCTCAGTGGTAGAGTGCTTGCCTAGCATATGTGAGGCACTGGGTTCGATCCTCAACCCCACATAAAAAGAAAGAAAGAAAGAAAAAGAAAGAAAGAAAGAAAGAAAGAAAGAAAGAAAAAAGTAGGGCATGGTGGTGTGCACCTTTAATCCCAGTGGCTCCGGAGGCTGAGGCAGGAGACTTGCAAGTTCAAAGCCAGCCTCAGCAACTTAGTGAGGCCCTAAGCAATTTAGGACCCTGTCTCAAAATAAAAAAATAAAAAAAGGGCTGAAGATGTGACTCAGTGGTTGAGCACTCCTGGGTTCAATCTACAGTACCAAATTTTAAAAAAATAATTATTTAGTTAATTAAAAAAATTTTCTTCCTTTTTCAAATTCATGTTCTACTGGGAAGGACGGATAATCAATAGCTAATAAAACAATAAAATTAACTTCTAGTGATGGTAAGTTCTGTGAAGCAAGATAAAACTGGGTGTGGGAGGGAGAATGAAGGGTGAGGAGTTTAATTATTATATTGTAGTCAGAGAAGGCCATTCTGAGGATGCTGTGTGGAGCAGGATCTGAATGAAGTGAGGGACAAGGTATATGTGTTTGGGAACTAGGCAGAGGAATAGAAAGAGTTAGGGACCTGATGGACGTAGCATGGCTGTTTATATCAAGAATATCAGTAGCATGAGGAAGAGCAAGCAGGTCAGTATAGTAGAAGTTACCCTGAAAGCAAGGTGAGAGGCAAGGGGCAGTTAGTTCAGGGAGGTGGGGAGGAACCCTAAAGTGCCTGGGATTTCCTTTTATGGAAAGGGAGGTTCACTGGAGGATTGTGAGCTGTTGAGTGCCATTTTAAAATGATCACTCTGGATAATGTGAAGAGAATCCCTTGGATCTAGAATTTATGTGGGCAAACTCCCACCTGTCTCCAGTGGCTTTGGGCAGTGGAAGGCCAAACTTCTGGTTCCTCCTGAGAATGAAGCCACAGGTACATGTTTCAGCATGTCTCGTGTGGCTGCTTTATTTACTTCTTGGTCTCATGTCTGACCTCATCTGATTTCCCTAATTTTTGCTTTTCAATGCTATTGACAGAAACCCTGATTGCTTCTCTTTTTCAGTGAGATAAGAAGCAAGGCTTTAGTTGGGAATGAGTGTGGGAGTGTTGGTGGGAGGAAAGAGGAGACTGGTTGACTTTGAGAGTGGGAGAGTAAATTCACTAGGGCTTTTGTTTTTGAGGTAAACAGGCAGGGATTTATCATTGTGTCCAGGACTCTGACAGCAGAAGGATGAACGGATGAACAGAGTCCTTCCTCAAGAATGCAGACTATTTGGAGAAACAATGAGTCAAGCATGAAATAAACAGCTGTATTATATCCATTCAACCATTTCTTAATTCAACAACAATTTACTAATACTCATTATAAACCAAAAGGCCAGAAAACAGACCCTGCTGAATCCCACAGGGGTCTCATAGAGTTATGTTCACAGTCTGGTGTAAACACCATGGAGACAGTTGCACAGGTGGTCCAGTGGAAGGTGTGTGGTCAAGATCAGCGCAGTCTCAGAGGGTGAATGGCTGAGGCCAGGTACATGAGTAGGATGGGCAGGTGCATGCAGAGTATTAGAGGATCCAATGAAGAATTGGCAGTCTGACCTAATTAAGGATGAGATTATTACTGGGGTTTGGCATAGTTAGGAAAGGTTGACAAAGGACTGGAAGTTGAAGGGTTAAAAGGATTTGAAAAGGAGAACAAACAGGGAGAAGATTTTAGCCTGGGAAAAACATATTCAGCAGGTGCAGGAAAGTTCATGGCACATGGTGGAGGTGGTTAGGAGAAATACGTGATGTGAATAGGCATAGTCATAAGCACTGTATATGTTATGAGCTGCCCTCTCCTCCAGCAGAGATGTAGGAGGGGAGCGATAGTGAGTGTGTGTGTGTGGAGAGAACAGATTGTAGAGGATCTTGCCTAACTCCAGGACAAACCTTGGATCTTCAGTTGTCTTTGGATGGGTATAAATGGAGACAGTTTCCCCTTTGTTTCTGCCTCATAAAGCTTTAACACATGATTGAAGCCAGTTTCTTCAGTGATAGAGGACATCTGGGGATGGAAAGCTAGGTGGCACTGCATTACTGCCTAGTCACTGCTCTTTCAGGGCCCAGGGAACCTTTGGTTTTAAATAAAATTTGATGACTATAAACTATCCGTGGTGCTTTGCTTATAGATAATCTGGAATCCTCTTAGAGAAACATTTTTTTGTTGCAAATTTTTATGTAACAAATCATTGCTATTTGGCTCCAAATTAAGTAGTGGATCTGCTTGAACTCTGCCAATCAAGGACATAATTTTATTTGCAGATGAAGATTACATTGTATTTTGCTATTTGAGAAATTCTTCATTGTATTCTAAGTAAATCATTGAAGTAATTAAAGCTATTGTCACTCTCTTTATAAGCTTCAACACAGGGAAAAAATGCCCATTTTTGTTCTTCAGTTAAAATTCAAAAGAGAGAGAAATGATGCTGTCCTCCTTTTCTCCCCTACTTGGTGATAGAATTAGGAATTCAATTGAGGGCTAATGATAGCTAAATGAGCATTCACCTAGGTAAGCTGCTTCTGTTTTGATTTCCTCAAAACTTTTCTTCCTGGGAAAGTAGCATTAAGAACTAGATTAATTAATGACACCCTGCAGCTGATGTAACTAGTCAACAGACTTCAAAGAAGTGAAGTGTTTGCCTCTACAGCAGAGTGAGCTGGGCAGGTGTCTAGACGCTCTCCCCTGTCAGAACTTATTGTCTAAGACATAAATTTGCTCTGGAAGAAGTTAAGCATGGAGAACATCTAGCAGTGAACCTTTATAGAGACTTTGTAGTTTACAATGAAACTCTGCCCCCTCACCATTTTCTCTTGTCTTCTTATTGCATGAAATTCTAAAAGTTGAAGAAAATGCTTAACTGCAATCTTACTCAAAGCATCAATTTCAGCAACATCTCTTGCAGGAAATGAGGGTGCCATGTGGATCCTGGCAGTCAATGAGTTTTTTTGTGGGATCAGTAGGAGCCAGCTGTGGTGGGTTCTAAACTCCCCAAGATCCTATTGTGTGGAAAGAACTGGAAATATGACTTGATTCTAATCTTTGATGTGCAACAAAAAGTGGAGGATCTTGAGAGATCAGTACCATGCCAGGTCATAGGGCATGACAGGATTGTAATAGGCAGGTAGAGTCAAGAACTCCCTAGTAATGGATGGAAGTGGAAGCAGAGCAAGACTCTGCTGGGGTGCAAGGGGTGTAGAACCAGAACAGGGTGGACCAGTTGTTTTCTATGCTCTTTCCTGGCTGCCCACTGATGTGTTTTTACATAGCTGAAATTGTCACCCATTTTCTGAGTCTGCACTCTTTTGTATGAAGATGAAAGAATGATTGCAAACACACTTTTGGGCTTGCACTGGGTCATATTTTTACCACCCTTCTAAACAGTTACATAGGTTTATATTTGCAGCAATGAGTTGAAACATGCATTTGGGTCCTGTGCTGTGAATAAGGTGGAAGTTTTCTAACTCAAAATCATAATAAAAATGATCAATAAGATGCCAGGATACATTAAAACATTAGTTAGTGAAATAAACATGATAGGCAAATATTTCCCAAGATAACCAGATTTTTAATCATCTAATTTTTTTTTTTTTTTTGACAGTTCTTGCTATGTTGCTCAGGCTGGCCTTGAACTCCTGGACTCAGGTGATTCTCCTGCATTGGTCTTCTGGTAGCTGGGACTATAGGAATGTGTCACCATGCCTGACTAACACTCTGGTTCTGATGAACTAGAAAGTCAGAAAAAAGGGACATATGCTTCTGACTGTGACTTTTTGTGCATGTTCTGGTTATTTCAGATTGAAATCAATCAACTGAAAAGTCTTGAATGTTTCACCATAGATTGTTTAGTACAATTTGAAAACAAGGCCAAAAGCAAATCAAAACCAAACTCAGTTCTTGGTAAAGAGTCTTATTTTCCATATTTAGTCAAACTTTTATAGTAAAAAATCTCTCTCTTCCCCTCAATCACAATTCTCTATTTTATCTCATTGGAGAAGTCATGAAAACCACAGAGAAATGAACCAGCCTGTAATCCCTATGGTTTTACCATAAGACCAAATTATCGTAATTCATAAGAGTAGCAAACACTTTGGAGCAATTATTATGTTCTAGGGTTTGTATTAGGTTCTTTATACATACTAATTTAATCATAATAATAATTCTATGAAGTAAGCTCTCAATTTAGTGAAATTCAAAGCAGTTTTCTGATATCATGTAAAGATTACTGGAATATTCTGAATGTTTTGAAGTTGTTCTTAATCTAAAAAGTAGAATGTTCTAAGGATCTGTTCTCCTCCTAATGTTCCATTTTCTCAAAGTATAAAGCTAATTGGAGACTTGAGAAGAGCGCCCTATTCTTCGCTTTCCAGCATAGACATATTATTACAAGGCTGGAATTTTTTGCTCTTCTCAGCAGCTTTACTGAAAAAATACATCACATGCTATTAGCTGGGGAAAGAAGGTTTATTATGTTCTTTTAAAAATGCTTAATTGTGCATTTTACAAAAGCAAAAGTTAAGGAATTTTCTCAGCAGGCCAAAGGTAGGCAATGCCTTGGCATAAGTTTTGGTTATTTCAAGTGTTCTAATGGAAGCTTGGACTGTGACTGTGAATCCCCCCTCTGACATTCTCCTGGCAGTCAAGGAATGTGTTTCATGTCATTCATCCCTCTGTCTTCCCCAGAAATAGTGGCTTTGCCAGTACCTCAGTTATTAGGGCTACAACCATTTCCTCATTCAGCATGACCTTGGCTTCCCATTTCCCAGTACAGTATGTTCCCTTTGCCTTGAGAAGTGGTGCAAGGTTGTTGTCAGTAAGCTTTGTCAACTGTCTATATCCTTTGTAGGCTTGTTTTTGTATATATTTCCTACATCAAGATCATGAGTTTGAGACTCACTAAAAATGTTTAACCTCTGCAAGATGTCCCTGGACAAAGTCATCCTGGTGTCCTGAGAAAGCCTGGAAGCCCAGGATCCCCGTCCCAGCTCCTTTGGTCATTAGGTCTGGGATCATGGAAAATTTACTCATTCTGTTGGAAATTCAGCTTCCTCAACTTTAAATCAGGAGAGTTAGATTAAAATATTACAATTTTATGATGTTAATAATAACAGCTGACATTTATTGTGTTGCCAGCAGTTTCACATGGCTTTTCTCACTTAATCCTGCATTATGAGGTGTGAACTATTATTACTCTGTTTCACACAGGAGCTGATTGAGTTAGGGAAGAATTAACTCATTTACTTGTTTAACAGCATATAAGTAGTGGAGACAGTATTTGAGGCCTGGATACCTGAATTTATCCTCAAAGCCTGATCTGCCAGCCAGTAGCATCAACAACTCCTGGGTACTTACTAAAAAATGCAAATTCTTGGGTGTACTCTAGACTGAAGGTCCAAATATTTGGGTATGGGGTCCAGTAATTTGTGCCTTAGCAAGCTTTTGGGGTAATTCTTTTTTTCCCTTTAAAAAAATTGGTTCTTTTTTGTTATACATGATAATAGGATTCATTTTGATAATTATTAAAGCATGGAATATATTCATTCTAATTCAGTGCCTAGTATTTCCCCTTTCCCTCCCTTCCTCCCTCTAAGGGTGATTCTATGTGCATTAAAGTCTGGAGTTCTGCTCTAGAACCTTGTTTGCAAACCCTACATGTGATTTTTCATATTCAATGAATTTTTCAGTGTCTGGAAAATTACCCACTTGACTCTAGTTGGTTCTGTGGTTGTCTCCTTGTACCCTTTCTGCTTTGTGCATGCCCATCCCTCCACCCCTCCTGGGGCCCTTAATCCCAAGAATGTCCATGTCTTGAGGAGAAGCAGTTATCTTGAGGAGAAGCAGTCAAGGGCATGTGAAGAGCACATTCCTCTGTCATGACTGCCAGGATCCTTCTCTGGGCTCAAATATCATTGAACTCAATGCATGTTCAAGTTTTGCAGCTGGAAATTCTATTTTACAATTCAAAAAGTGCTCAAATCATGGAAATTCTTTTCAATATGAGAAGCTTTGCCTATTAAATGTACAAGTTTTCCCTCCTTCCTCCCCAAGGGACTTTGATAGACTTTATCTGTTCCGGGAGATTTCAAGGCTTTTAGTTATGTGAATTAATCAGCAAGCACTGCCTACTTCTCTTTCCCTTGGAAAACAGTCAAGTTATGTTTATGACCACCAATGATAACAGATGTTGTAAATAAAACATTTTGGGATGTTGCCAGATTTTTATATAAATCTTTAAAAATTCTTCTAGGGCAAAAAAAACACAAATGGATTTTTTTTTTTTTCTGTGTGACCTCCAACCAATCCTAGCACCCATCAGTTACCATATCATCAGTATGTATCTTCAATGAGTCTAAATTCTTTCCATGTGGTTGCAAATATGATAGAATATAACTGTAAGAGTTGTATTTGTAGAGTGTTGAGAGAAGTTTGAAGCAAAATAGAAAGAAAATTCCAGCAAGAAAGAAAAAAAAACCTGAAAAGGGTTTTTAAAAAGTATTAGAAAAATTCAGAAAGTATAATAGAGCTAAAGAAGAAAATAAAGACCACTCACATTGCTGCTTTTCAGCACTAGTCACTAACACTTTGGTGTATCTATCTTTCTAGACATGTTTAGTTTGCATATATAGACATTTATGCTTTAGGTCTTTATTTTACCAAAAGCAAAGCCCTACATTGAACACATTTTTCAGATGTAAACAGTTGTGGGTCTCACTTCTTGTCAGCATGTACAGATGTGTATGATTTCAAGGGCAATTCTTCTTGCATAGAAGAACCTACAGCAGTCTCTCATGGACTTCTGTTGTTCTTGGCTGAATAGATCAGATATGTTGTGTCTCCTAGGCCATTATCCAGTGTTTCCTGCTCAGGCATGGGGAAACCATCAAGAAGACACGATGTGCCCTATAGATGGTAACTTCAAAACTAAATGAAATGGCCAAGGTGAGACTCCTGTGTCACTCATTCTATTGTCCAAGGCTTTTTGTACTTTTTACTTTAATAAATACTATGTAGTTCCACTTTGAAAAGTTCAACTTTAAGGCACATTTTCTGTGATTAATAACTCCTTTCCCTTACCAATTCAGACATTCCAAAATAAAGTCTGACTTCATTTCTTTTGTTCTTTTTTCCTCAGGGAAATTCTGTCCTAGAGAAAGCACTTTTAGGGGGATTCCAAGGATCAAATTCAGGCCATTGGAGCCACGTCTTAACTATCTAGTTATTGGGAATGCTTAGAGATAAAAAGTTTACTGGAAATTTAAGAGGATCTGTATTTTAGGCTGTATCTATATAAATTGGCCTGGGAAGAAAGACAGTTGAATTTAGTGGAACAACCAGTGATGAACGAGTTATTGACTGGGTGTAATTTGCTGCATTTTTGTCAAGATGTTTTTGTAGGGGATAAAACCAGACATTTTCTTTGTGGTAGGTTTTTCTGTCTTCCAAACAGAATAGCTTTACAAAGCCAATATATTTTGCCAAGAGATGTTTAATCTAAAGACTTGCCAATTCAAGAACAGAATAAAAAAGAATAAAACACACACACATACATATCACTTATAAATTTATAAATATGTATATTTATATTTTGTATATATAAATGTTTAATATTTTGGGGGACTAAGGATTGAACCCAGGAGTGCTTTAGCTTTACTACTAAGTATACCCACAGCCTGCTGTATTTTTTATTTTGAGACAAGTTCTTACTAAGTTGCTTAGGGCCTTGTTAAGTTGCTACAGCTGGCCTTCAACTTGCAGTCCTCCCCGCTCAGCCTCCTGAGCTGCTGGGATTACAGGTATGCAGCATTGCATTTGGCTTGGTAAAGTATATTAAATGAAGAACAAATGTTGCATGACCTTTCTGATTGAATCATGATACTCAGTAATAAGTTATACTAAGTCATGCTGGAGCAGGACTTGAGGCAGTAGAAGGACAAATTCTTGAAAGTGCACTAATTTGTCCTCAAATGGTCAAATAAGAATTCCTCTATCAGCTCACTTGGAGAGATATATGTAAAACACAAATAGTCTGGTTTGTCAATAATTTTCATTTTCTACTAGTCTGAACCATTAGCATTACAAGTCTTTTGTTTCTCCTTTTTTAAAGAATATATGTTCTTTTTTATTGGTAAATATTAAATAAAGACTATATACACTGTATATCTCAAATGTAGCAAGTAATTCCAGTTTAGAGGATAGACCCTAGAAAATGCATATAAAAACTGAACCAGTGGGGGTAGGGTTGTAGCTCAGTGGTAGAGTGCTTGCCTAGCATGTGTGAGGCAGTGGTTTTGATTCTCAGCACCACATATAAATAAAATAAAGGTCCATTAACAACTAAAAAATATTTTAAAATAAAAAAATAAAATAAAACCTGAACCAAATATCTTCTTTTTACACTAATCTATGACTACCCAAAGTTAAAACAGTTCACTGAGAATAAACCAACTGGGTTATTAGAAACCTTGAGTACAAATAGGTATCCAACAGAACAACAACAAAATTTAACTTAATAATTTGTGTAGATGCTCCTCATCATTGCCCTGTGTACATGTATGAATGCACAGATGGTGTGACTCTACTTTGTGTACAACCAGAGAAACAATAGCCATACTCCATTTGTGTACAATGAATCAAAAT
>JAJEJO010004207.1:390269-451104 GCA_020662805.1 Glaucomys volans
AATGTGTAAAGAGAATGGCACTTTACCCAAACCCCAGGAACAATGAAATAAACACCAGATAAATTCCAGTAGAGGGGTAGCCCACAAAATACCTGGCCATTATTTGTGCGGAAGGGAAGGGAAGGTGCCCCAGCACCAAGGGAGAAATTGCATTGTGAATTTCACCAAAGACCAGTGCTCAGAGCAGAAAGGAGGGATCCCTGAGAGATGAGACTGGGCAGGGCAATCTGGGGCTGCTCTCAGAGGGTCTTATTTTCCATATAAGAATTTTGTCCTTTCCATTGGCAATGAAAAGCAATCAGAGGCTTTCAAGAAAGAAAGGGGCATGATCTGGTTTTGCTATAAACAGTGAATTCTACTGAGTAAGGAGACAGCAGTGGGGGTGGGTGGGGGGCGGACAGAAAGAATATATCTGGTGCATCTCCAGTTGAACTGAGAAGCCAAGAGACAAAGTAAGGCAATGAAGTGGATGTGGGGAGAAAGAAAACGTGTTGGGAAAAAGTTAATCCCCATCTTCTATGTTATTTACTCCTTCAGTGGTAAACCAACAAAGCTTGGGACCACCACATTCAGCCTGAAGGGAGTGCACCAAAATGGCTCACTTTGCAAATATGCCCCTGGGCTGCCTCTGGCTGGCATGTGCTAGATGCTGAGTGACCTGTATTCATCAGAACAGAGGCAGCCACTGTCCACATGGAGCTCTCCCTCAGCCAGGGTCCCCAGGGGCTACTGTTGGTTGGGGAATAATGCAGCACTCCCTCAAAGTGAGAGGGGAATCTGAGTGCTGGCTGTCTTTAGTCCAGACAAGGAGCAATTTAGCCTTGGCCTTAAATTTCCAAATCTCACCTAGCAAGCCAAAAGCCATGATGTTAACCTCCTCTACCTCCTTAGAATACAGTTTAACTTGCCCCTTGAGTATTTCACTTCTCACGGGGAGACAGTTTTTCTTTCCATTAATATTCAGTGCTTTAAAGGTGATGAGGTCTATATACATTTCTTTCATCTTTTTATATTCTGGTGAAAATTTAAACAGTAGGTGGTTTTGGCTCCCTTTTAAGATTGATGTTTAAAGAAGCTGGGTTTTCCCTAAACTGAGCTCTAGTCTAATATGGAAGATAGACATTTTATAAATATTTCATTGGAGCTAACTTGATTTTGTGACTTAAAGTAAATAACAGAATCACTCCAGCATTCCTAGGCAGATCTCTTCACCTTTGTTCTCTGTCAATTCTGGAAGCTTCTCAGGGAATAAATAACTCATGATTGTGTGAAGCTCCTTGGAGAAGGTCTGAATGAACTAGTGGGGCAAAACATCCCAACTGTGCTGACCATTCTCCAGGTCCTGTGGGAGATATCTGCTTCCTCGGTACACAGCAGAGCAGGGTAGGAGCCAGAAACAATGATTTATATCAGCTGCAGCTTTTTCCAAGAAACAGACTCTTTTCTTCAAGTAACAAGTATTTTAAATGCTGATTAATAGCAGAAATAAGGATGAGAGGCCAGGGGGAAGGAAACTTGGTATTGGTGCTGCACTTGGTGTTCAAGGCTCTATATTGGGAAGAATGGTTTGGAAAGCATTGCATATTGCCTTTAAATCTTTCTGGAATGGGCTGGTTGGCAACCAGTAATTTTGTAGGTTAAGTTTGACTTCAGGGTCAGCATACTTGTTTCTGAATATTCTCCTGGTCCCTCCACACCTCTTTATTGCTAGCTGTTCTTTCTTCTTTCCTCCCCAATTTCAGCTAGTTAGCTCTAATCCAAATGACTCTTTACATATATCACAGATGGCTCAGTGTGAATTTGAGCTACATTTACTTTTTGTTTTGTTTGGAGTACTGAGGATTAAACCCAAAGCCTTGCACATGCTGGGCAAATACTCCAGCACTGAGCTACACCTCCAGTCCCACATTTACATTTTTTTTTTTGTGCTGAGGACTGAACCCAGGGCCTTGTGCATGCAAGGCAAGCACTCTACCACCTGAGCTACATCCCCAGCCCCGCATTTACTTTTTAAAGAGATAGTCAACTTTATATTCAACCAAGGGTGAAGTTTCTGTCCTGGTGAAAGCACAGGCATATTGGGATTGTGAAGGCTCAGGGACCTGTGTGGCAGGCTTCCCAGGGACACCTCTGGATCCATATACAGCAGGAGTCGCTGCCTGCTCTGTGTCTTCAGAACAGAAGCCATGTAGCTTCACGATGCTGTTGAGGATTTAAGAGGATCAGCCAACTCTCCTCGATGTCCATGCTCTTGACACCCTGCCCATCAGTAAGGCGGAGGACACAGCAGTTGGGAGATTTTTCCCCTGTCAATGGTCTGACTTCCTTTTGAACTCTAATTCTCTTTCCTACTAGTTGGGCAGATTACTTAACCTTGGAGCATCAGACACTTCATCTGTAAAATGCAGATAATAATAGCTGCCACCTCCTAGGGCTGTTGCTATGAGGGTTGAAGGAAATGATGCTGCACAGTGCCTGGGGTGGCACCCAGCTCTCTGTCAAGCATGCAAGTAAGGTGTTAGCTGTTACTGTGAAAAGAGAAACCAAACCAAGATCATGCTTTATACTATTTTCCACTGAGTTTGAACAAACATTGGCCCTGCTTCCACTGAGAGGAAGGGGGTGCATAGATGGGGGAGAAAGGTGAGAGTTTCAGCAAGCTTTAAATGGTTGGATCATGCAGCTGACGACACTGATGCAGCTCAGGCAATTGCAGAGTCGTTCTGAATGACACTTCTCCTACTCCCTACAGGCTTAGTGCTGAAGTAATGACATGGATGACAGGTTTTCATTTCCCCCCCAATTTTCCTGCCTACATGGTTAATCTCGGGGCTCTATCTGTATGCCATACCTGATGAAGAACACAAGATTCTAACAAAGATGTTGAAAATGCACTAAATTTTTGCATTCAAGGATATCGTCTTACAAATTCATCCAGGGACTCTAGATCTGGTGTCAGATATAAAATAAACAAAATCATTCCATATATTAGGGTTTTAAGGAGCTGCATTCTGGGCCCAGTAATTTGACCTATCACTATATTTAGACAAATTTAAATAGAAGAAAACAAGTGACTGCTGCAGTTATTAAACATTAGAATGAATTATTTAATAGAGAACAAATTCTCATTTCTCAGAAGTGATTTCGAAGTGACATCACCTGAGGGAAGGATTAGACAAGGGATTTACTGAGCACTCTCAGCAGCTTATTCCCGCAGGTGTTTGTTCAAATGCTGCTTCCCGCAGCAGCATTTGAGATTTAACTCTATTTTACCCTTACCTCCTTTCAAATATGGAATATATCAGTATACCAACAGTGATAGATCTCCCTCTGCCCACATTTCCTGTAATAGTTATTGTTAAAATAACTGGAAATAACACTGAGTAAATTGTGCATACCATGTATCAAACCTGGTTTGAAACAGTTTCCATGTTCTACATCCTGAGGTCTAAATTTTATTTTTAACTTATTACTGAGCAAAGGCACTTGGACATTACATGCTTGTAAATATCCACAGAACACAGCAAAACTTGCTATTTGCCCCTATAAATTAGATATTTTTCTATCTTAGTGAATGATACCATTGGCCATCCATTAAAGAAATACATAGCAATCATCCTTGATTTTGTCATTTCATTGATGTCTATGTCCAATCTATCAGAAATCCTGCTCTTTCTATTTCCAACATAAATAAAGGATCTGTCCATCCCCCCGCCCAAGTCCACTCTCACTCTTATGGTCACTGGCATTACCTGTTCCCACTCACATTACTGAGATAGGGTCCTCCTACCTTCAACTTTCTCAATTGCTGCTTAAAAATATCATACATGGAGAGGTCAAAATGACCTTTCCCTTCAACATTTTACTGTGAAAATATTCAGACATAAAGCAAAGTAGAAATAATTTTACAATGAGAATTCACATATCTACTAATTAGCTTCTGCCAGTTAGTAGGCACATTTACTTACTTTTCTATCCATCTTCCCATCTCTCTATTTATAATCTGTCTCAATTTTGGTACATTTCAAAGACGTCTCAGGAGCAGTACCCTTTCTTCTGAGCACTCTGACATGCATATCATTAATTAGAGTTCAATATTTTTGTAGGCTTTTTTTCTTTTAATGCAAAATTTAGAGCCTAAATTTACATTTGCTGAGTTTTGGCAACTGTGTGACCCAAACTTTTATCAAGGAAAAATTAATATAAATCCAGAAAGTTCCCTTATATCCTTCTCAGACAGTCACAGATTCCCTTCCTATCCTAAAGGAAACCAGTGTTATAAATCTTTTCCACTGTAGTTTCTCCTGTTATAAAATATCATATAAATGGAATCATATAAAACATTGTTGCTTACTTTGACAAACTTAATCTTTTTTTAATTGCTGAGCAATAGTCCATTATTCAGTTTTTAAAAATTATTCTGCCATTGATGGATATAGGGGCTGTTGGAAAACTGGAAGTTTTGGGTTATTATGAATAAATTGACTACAAACATCATTTTTGCATGAATTCTTTTTTATGATCACATGTTTTCATTTGTTTTGGAGTAGAATTGCTGGGTAGGTGCATATTTATTATTAAAAGAGGGTGACCTTTTAAACTTATGTCAAATAATGTCATTATTCTCCAATGACTTTCTATTATAATGAAGAAGAAATCCACCTAGTATAAGCCTAGAAGGATCAGGTCTCAGCTCAGTCTGATGCTATCCTCCTGAACACATCTTCCAGCCCATCCCCCTGCCATTTTGCCCCACTCCAGTCTATTCCTTAATGAGCAAAATGTGCCCCCAGCTTGCTCACACCCTTGCTGTTACCTCAGGTGTGAGCATTCTTCCAATCCATTGCATGTCTGACTCACTCTTTGGGTGTCAGCTAAAGTGTTATCTCTGCAGGGAAAACTGAGGTTGAGAGAAGCTACGTTACTTGGAGCAATGTCACATAATTGATGGAACCAATATGTAAATCATGCAAATAAGCACTCTGATCACAAAGCCTGTCCCTAATACCTTAAAACACTAACCCCACTTCAGTGCTGTGGTGTGCGATGGCTTTTACCTTTTCTCTCTTAGCTACCATTCACTGCTCTATTTTCATATGTTGCTTTTCCCTTTCCCTGAAACTGTTCCTACCAAGGTCACCCACAGCCAACTAATTGATAAATCTCAGGAAAATACTTTTCAGGCTCCACATGACTGTGTCTCTCTTCAGCATTTGACTCTGTTGACTCTCTGCCTTTCTTGAAAGGTTGCACTTGGCTTATCTAGACATATTTTTTCATGGGTATCTGCCTCTATGGCTCCATATTCTTGGTCTCCTTTAGGGGTTCATCATTCCTTTGCTTATCCTTCTTTTTTTAAATATTACTTTAGATGTTGATAGACCTTTATTTATATGTGATGCTGAGAATCGAACCCAGTGCCTCACACATGCTAGGCAAGCGCTCTACCACTGAGCCACAACCCCAGCCCCTCCTTTTCTTATCCTTCTGATGCTGCGCAGTCTCACTGGAACATTCTCTCTATGCTTGTGCCTTCAACCAGTTGTCTCTTCAGCTAGATCCCCAATTAGAATACATTTTGAACTTCTCTTATTATTCAATAAGAATAAGAATTATTGAATAATAAGAGAAGTTTACTGTTATTCTTCAAAGATGGGCCCAGATGAGCTCTATCTCCCAGTCTTCATCTCTGTGGAATGAATACCTTGTCCTTGAATCTGGGCCGACCCTCTGACTCTCTCTTAATAGAGATTCATTCTTAATAGAATGCTGCAAAAGTGACCCTATGTGAGTCTCACAGTGAGGTCATTAGTAGCCTTGTAGCTTCTGCCTAGCCCTCTTCAAATGTTTGTTTTGGGGATACTGTTTCCTTAACTCATCTGTCCTGTTATGAGAGGCTCAAGCCACATGAAAAGCCACATGTACATGGATAAGCCTAGCTGAGCTCTTACCACAAAGCCAGCACCTCCATCCTCATGAGTGAACCATCCTGGATAGCCAGCTCAACAGAGGCTTCAGATGGTTGCAGACTGGCCAACACCTGACAGAAGCCACACAGGACACCCCAAGCAAGAATTGTCGAGCTGGCTCCCATCAACTCACAAAGCCACAAAAAATAATCATAACTTGCTTTAAGTTATTAAATTTTGGACAGGTTTGGACACAGCAATGGAAAACTGAAGTAAGCACATCAACTATGGTATCCTCAAACTGAATCAACTTTTTTCTAAACTGAGTTCTCCTCTTATGTTGTTTGTTCTCATTGGTGGCACGGGTATATTTCCAGTCCTAAGCCTAGGAGTCCTCCTTCTGTTTTGCTTTTGAATCAGCTTCTACATCCGCTCAACTTCCCTCCTCATTCTGTAAACTGTATCTATCATCTAAAGAACTCCTATAGTCTCCCTTCTTCTCAGCCTCAACTCCTCTAGTTGGACCCTGTTATCCTTTGAATGTTCCACCCGAAACAGCATGTGTTGGAAATTCAATTGCCTTGGTAATGGTATCAAGAGGTGGGCCTTTTCGGAAGTGCTTAGGCCAGGAGGGCTCTGCTCTCATGAACAGATTAATACCATTATCATGGGCGTGGGTTAGGTATCACAGGAGTGGGTCCCTTATGAAAGGAAGAGTTCAGCCTCCTCTTTCTCTCTTTCTCTTGCCCTCTCATTGTCCTTCTGCCATAAGATGATGCAGTAAGAAGGTTCTTTTCAGATGCCGACCCTTCAGTCTTGGACTTCCTAGTCTCTAAAACCAAAAAATTTCCTTTCTCTATTAGTTACTGGGTCTGTGGTACTCTGTGATAGCAGCTCAGGATGGACTTAGATAGACTCTTCATCATTTCTAATCTACACAGTTACATTACTGTCTTAATTGGCCTCCCATCCACCATCCCCTCCAAATCCATTCTCTACACTGTTTTTAGTCATCTTCCTAAAACACAGAACTGATATGGGTATTGTTTTAATCAGCTTTTTGGCAGCTGTGACTAAATGATCTGACCAGCATAATTTTAAAGGAGGAAAAGTTTGAGGGCTCACAGTTTCAGAGATCTTAGTCCATAGAAGGCCAACTCCATTCCTCAGGGCTCGGGGTGAGGCAGAACATCATGGCGGAAGAGCATGGCAGAGGGAAACAGCTTGCATCATCAGAAAGCAGAGTCTCCACTCTCCAGACACAAAACATATACCCCAAAGCCACACCTCAATTCCAGTCTCCTCCAGCCACACCCTACCACTTCAGTTACCGCTCAGTTAATCCCTATCAGGGGATTAAATCACTGATTGGGTTAAGAGTTTTACAACCCAATCATTTCTCCTCTGAACCTTCTTGCAGTGTCTCACACATGAGCTTATGGGGGTCACCTCATATTCAAACCATAACAGGTATAAAGTCTCTCATAGCTCCCAATTGCTCTAGGATTAGGTACAAACTCTAGCAGGGTGCATAGATCCTTTACGTCATTTCTTCATCTTCATTCAGACTGAAGTCATGGTCCCCTATGAAATTGAGTGCAACTTTCTCATGCTAAGAGCGGAGGCTGAGGGTTCCCCCAACCCAAATCCCCTGCCTGAAAGGTGCCAGGGAGGCTGAGAGTGGAGATGGTCCCTGCCCTGGTCCATTTAGCACAAGATAGCTAAATCTGCCTATGTATATTTCCTGCCTTTTGTCTCTCTTGGTTTCCTCTTAAAAATTTTCCTTGCCCTGAGGGCCTAGGAAGACAGAATCTTTATCTTCTTTCAAAGTTGGCTTTGAATAAAATCTATTTTCTACAAATGACGGACTACCAAAGGCTGAACATTTGTGGAGTGAGTGGTACAGCCTGCCCTCTTCCCTGGGGGCTAATAGTGTCCTCAAGTAACACCCTAACTACTGTCTTACTCACACCTACTTCCCTTCCAGAGGGCTCTGTTTGCCCTTTCATCTTTGAACCTTCAGTCTATCTTTCATCCTGGAGTGGTTGTGAGCTCTGTCTCTGGATCTTATTGTAGCTCTGTCACTTTCTTGCTGTATGTCTTTGACTAGCTTAATTACTCTCTCCTGTAATGGTTGCCACAATGGAATAATAGCAGTGACTACCTCATGTGGTTCTTGTGAGAATTAAAAAGATCCACACAGGTAGAGAGAGTAGAGTGGAGCTTAGCACATGATAAATACATCAGTGCCTAACTCCACAGGAAGCCCTTGGCTGCTCTTGGCAAAATGCCAAGAAAAGAGAAATTCCTTTCCCTGGACTTTTATCTCCTACTATCTGCTCCTCTCCTTGCTCTGATTTGCCCAGAAACCCTTCTATGTCCTGCAAGACTCAGCTCCAGTGCCTGACTTTTAGAGAAGTTATTGGTGACTGCTAGAACTGAGTTCTTGGTGTATGCCCTTCACTCCCTGACCCCATGTGCAGTCATTTCCTATTGTACGTACCATTCCACACTTTAAATATTTAATTAGGCAGAAAACCTGGAACTGAATCCCAGGGACTGGTGCATGACTGGTGCTCAATATGTGCTTATGAAGCAAATGCCCAATGAAAGAAAACAGGGTAGGAAATATTTTCTGTTGACTCGGGGAGGTGAGAGTTATGGAAGAAAATAAGGAAGAAGTCTAGGTTTTATGGAGAACATTTTTTGTGTGTCAGTGAAACTCAGTTGTAGAACATCAACATTCATTGTTTTCTTTCCTTCCCAAATCATCATGAGGTGTAGAGACATAATAAAAATTGCATCTTGAGCCTATTACTGCACAGCCATTTGACTACCTCATTTGCCTGCCCACTCTCCATCACTATGGAAGGCTAACACTTGCCAAGGGATGGCAGTGCTCTTGGCCTTTCTTTGCAAACCTGATGATCCATATCAATCCAAAAGTATGAGCACCCAAGGTGCTTTCTTCACTTGAGAAATAGCTATGACCTGGCTGTTATTCATGCCAGAGGGGCTTGAGGAAAGTGCCCTGGATGTGCCTGGCTTGCTTATGACTCAGGAGCTCAAAAGACAGAGATCCTTACCAGTAGGGCTGGTAGAAAGAACTTGACTCCTTGAGATTTGAGACTTTCTTTTCCTGAGCAGAGAGAGACTTTATTTCAAGTATGTTTGCAAGTAAATATGATAAGAATAACCATGATTTTCCAGGTGGCATCAGGAAATAATGTCCCTTGTCTCTGTGGTCAGAGTTTGTGTGGACTCTCTCTTTTTTATGACCAGCTGCACTGGAGTTGGACAATTTTAGGACAGAAGTAGAGCCCTACTTCTAAAGAAGAACTACAGCCTAGTTATTGAGGGGTCCTGCTCATGTGGTGACTGTCAGAGCAACTCTTTTGGTCAAATATTTGTGCCCAGGATAATGTTGGAATGGAAGCTTACACTGCAGACTCCAGGCAAGTAAGACTGGAGCCCCTTCAAACTGCTGTTCTCACTGTCCCCCAAAGCAATGGTAGGGGTTCCTTCAGGACCTCAGAGGAGGAATTGGCCTTTTGTAATATGACTACAAATATTTATAGGATACAGAAATTTCCACAGGCTTGGAAAGGGTCCTGCATATAAGAACAAAACTATGATATATTTTACAATAAGCACTCTTTGCTTAAATATGTGGGACTGTTTTCACTTAGTTTCTCAACAAATATGTACTGTGTGCCAGGTTCACCATGGGGATAGGGACTACTTATTTATCCTCATGTTGACAGTACCTGGTGCAGTTCTTAGCTCAAAGTACAGGCCATAGATTGCAGCAAAGATATTTCACTGACCTGGCCAGAGTTCAGGGTACAACTGATGGGTGGGACTCCGGAATAGATCTTTCTCTCTCTGGTGCTAACTAACCTTTCATGGGACTTGAGGCTTCTGATTTTATTCTTAACCAACTGAATGTATTATGGGGTGCACCTTAACAGACCAATCACCACTGAGAAGTTCAAATTTGAGAGTCTTTATTAGCTGGGTGGCTGACTGTCTCACACAATGCCCCAGAAATGGCTATTGGGAGAACAGCCCCGATCACAAGGTTGCAGGGGTTCTTATACCAAAAATCACATCAATCATAAGTGTCTGTTGCTATGATTTGAAATTACAAACTTACATCATGAAATCATCAGCAGAGGGGGAAGTGAGTCAAAATGACCCTTATGTAAGTGCAAACTAAATGGTTATTAACATCCACACGATCATTGTTGACATCTCCGTTCACATGGTGCATTATTTAGGAGAAATTGGAATCAAAAGTGAACAATTTTCATCACATAAGAATTGTCATTTGTATTGCTAAACATGTCATGCTGAGTAACTGATGATAGGTACAGAGGTGGGGTATTCCCATGGGAGAAGCTAAGCAACTGTTGATGGGTACAGAGGTGGGGCGTTCCCATGGGAGAAGCATTTCCTACATAACATGGAGTCTCTGAGCAAAATGGAGTCTGTTTAGTCATTGCCCATATAGCCTGGCCTGTAACATTTCCATGGAGTCAAATCTGTCAGCCTGTCACAAATGAACTGACTCAAATCAGAGGGACATTCATTATTTGTATTGCCAAAATGTTATTTATTGAGGATCATTGTGACAAAGCTCTTAAAAGTTGAGACTTAAAAAAGTAATTGGCTAAAAAAACCTTGTCAGATAAACATTGTTGGTTTTTGAAAATTCTGGGAGTTTCAGCTTGGCTGCTGACCTTTCCTTGCCATTCATCTATTTGTTTAACACTAGCATTTCTTAAGCTCCCAATGTATACAGAATGCTGCACCAGGATCCGAGAAATACATTGAACTCTGTTCCCTGATTGAAGTCAGTCACATTTTAAGTGGGAATTCAATAAGTGATATATTCAAACAGCTTAGCCATTTGTAAACAGAGAAAAACAATTTGTCTGGGAAATAGCTGTCAGCAACTCCAGGCACAGTCGTGCTTGGCCATGACACTGCCTTCTGTCACAGAGAAGGAAAGCAGAATGTGGAAAGATTGTCAAAACACCACGGAATTACTGGCATATTTTCTTTCTTCTCTCTCTCTTTTTCCCATCTTTGGGGTTTTGTGCATGGCGGTTCCTCCTTACCACTTTCCCCTCTGCCATCTATGGAATTAAAGCTCATATTTTTAAATATCAACCTGTTTGAATCCTGGAAGCCCTTCAAGACCACAGTGCTCTTCCACCCGACATGAGGAGGTCGGTTGCTCTCCTTCCTGGCTCCAGTCACACCCTGTAACTCCTTCACTATGATAACATTCGTTATAAGCTACTGTGATTGCCTCTCTTCTTCCCTCACCCTTCCTCCTCACTAGATGACATGTTCTGTGATTGTGAGGACCACAGTCATCATGCTTACCAGCATTGTGCCTGGTTCAGAGTCTCCCTTGAATAAATACTGAATGCATGGGTGAATGATTGAATGAGTGGTGGGACCAATGTTAAAGTTTTCATGTGTTGTTTAATTACTTTGCACCATAACTTCTTAGGTATTTTATAGATTTCTGTTTCCATGAGCTTCTAGATGGCACAAAGTTGTTGCAGCAATATGTTATTTATTAAATGTCTCCGGTGCCTGTAAGATTTAGTGCTCACTGCAGAAAGAAGGGTATGATGTCACTGATAGGAAAGACAGAGGCTTAATTCCTGTGCAGACTGGTTGGCTTCTTTTCTGGAAATCTCTACCTTAAATTGTGCTGTATCTGCATCAGTTATTTTCAAATTCTGTACCTTTCACTATTCTGGACAAATGATTTAGGCACTAAGAGATAGGATATGTGTAACAATAAACTGAAAAAGTAATCCTAGAGACACATGATTCTCAAATTCTTTTTTCTACCAAAAATCAGACCAAAACCTGTGGAAAGGGCAGGGGATGTATTATAGATATACGGTGGTAGAGATGAGGACTAAATAACCAGTAGCATTTAATCCAAAGTAAATGAATTTATTTCAAAGAACAAAGTAGCTAAAAATTATAATTAAGTCTGTTTTGAAGTGTCCTTCTCAAAGGTCATCAAAATAGTTTTGATCTAGCTTCCTAAATCCAGTTTTGCTCTGTTAGTTATTAGGGATTTTTTTTTGAATAAACAATCCAGGCAGATCCATGGACTCTGCCCGGCTGTTTTCTACCTCACGTCGTGGTCATCCAGCAAAGAGTTCTCTAGATTGAACACTGGCAGCTTAGAAATGTGGTACCTTCTGCTTGACATATCATAAACTTCCCAGAGTCTTTAGGATTAGGATGAATCATGATGAGTGAAATGACCCTAGATAAGGAACACAAAGGGCTGGCACATGTTTGCCGTCACCTTTGTAGAGAGCTCTTCATCTTGTTTACATGTTCTTGAGAGGGTGCGTCCCCTTCTGCACAGAAATGAATGAGCCACCTGCCAGCCCTCCCACTGCCCATGGCACAGCAGTTATTTTATGAGAGATCCTGTGTCTGGGCTACTTTTTAACCTTTTAATCACAGGCCACACTATCTGTTGCAGGTGTTTAGAAAACAAGTCCAAATAGGACTTTCTGCATTTCTTGCTTATTAATATTTATTTATTTATTTATTTATGTATTTATCTCCTTCCTTTTTAAATTTTTTTAACATTTTTTAAAAAATATTTTATTTATTTATTTATTTATTTAGATACTGAGAACTGAACTTGGGGGTACTTTACCACTAAGGTGCATATCCAGTTCTTTTTTATTAATTTAATTTAATTTAATTTAATTTAATTTAATTTAATTTTTTGGGGGGAAGTACCTGGAATTGAATTTAGGAGTACTTGACCGTTGAGCCACATCCCCAGCCCTATTTTATATTTTATTTAGAGACAGGGTCTCACTTAGCGCCTCACTGTTGCTAAGGCTAGCTTTGAACTCGCCATCCTTCTGTCTCAGCCTCCCAAGCTGTTGGGATTACAGGCATGTGCTGCCACGCCCGGCTTCTTTTTTATTTTGAGACAGGGTTTCATTTAGTTTGCTGAGGGCCTAAATTGCTGAGGCTGACCTCAAACTTGCAATCCTTGCCTCATCCTCCCAAATTGATGGGATTACAGGCATGCACCACTGAGCCTGGCCCTTCTTGTTTGTTTGTTTTTTTTTAATAAACAAAATCACTCTGCTTTTTTTAGCTTAACACATTTGGATTGACTGTTCACATTGACCATAAATGGCAATTATACAATTTTAGTCTAATTTTGTTAACTATGGACAGAAAATGTTTAAGTTAAAAAACTTTCCATGATCTCAGATTAAGTGTATGGAGAAAGTGGATGGGTTGGGCTGTTTGTCATCCCAGTCAATAGCTTGATCCCTCATGAATTTGGAAGGAACCTGGGAACAGCTGAGGTGAGATCCCCATCTGCCACCACTGTAGGGAAAGGAACTGTGTAGTGTAGCTGTTAAGCTCCAAATAAAGAGAGACTGAGAATCAAATTCTAACTCTGCTGCTTTCTAGCTATGTGACCTTGGTCAAGTCACAAGAAACTTCTAAGATGTTTTCTCCTTGACTAAATTATAAGGATTGTAGTATTCCCTATGCCAAAGGATTCCTGTGAGATAAGATCTCAGGTAAGTCATTTAAGCATTGAGATAATGCATAAAATAGCACTCCATGAATATTATCTGTATTAATGATGAACACTCTGATTTAAACATGCTCTGCAGTCTAGAAAGAAGTAGCCTTTTGGCTAAAACAACTCCTGAGTGGTCACAGAGGAACCTGATACAACAGGAGCATAAGGAGGGAAAAATGCTGAGGGACAGGGTCTTATTTCAAATCTTAAAGAGAAAATACATTTTTTTATCACTTGATAAATTTTCATCACTAAGTAAATCAGGGATTTTTAGGGACACTACAAAAAGGCACATCTTTAAAGAGTTAAAACAACTTCTCTTAAAATGAACAAATTTCCCTTGGAAAACTGTACTCAGACCAAGTTGAGAGGTTCTGTAAGAAATAAACTTTTCACCCTTGCTTTGGTGCCACACTCAGGACCCAGTAAATATCCTGCAAGAGCCAAGGTGTTAATTGAGGTCTTTTCTTTAAAATATTATTTTATCCATCAAATATAATTATTGTTATTAAATATCTCCAAGGTTCTACTTTTTGACAAAAACTGCTTAGATATAGAGAATCAAATATGAATATGTCACAGTCCTGTCTTGCTCTCAGGGTTTTTAAATAGGAAGGTAGAATATGCCCATATACCCATTAAAAAAAAAAGAAGTCCTATGCCAAATGAAGGGTTAAAGACCTTAGGACTGATGATTGACCATGGAAGAAAGATTCATTCTCATCTGGAAAGATAAAACCTTGGCTCTAGTTTTGATTCCACCACTTACCAACTTTGTAGCCTGGAAATGTTCACTTAAATTCTTCGAGCTTTCAGTTTTTCAAAAGTAAAATTAAGATGACAACATCTGTCCTACCATTCCCATTAGGTTGATGTGAGGTCCAAACCAGCCTAGATTTATAAAAAATATAATAACTATTACGCCATTGTGGGATTGTTAATGTGATCATTTTCTTTCCTCTGCCTCCTCACAGAGTGAGACTTTCACAAACTCTTATTTGTCTTAGCTTATGATATATCTAAAAGTTCTATCATTGTGTGTGTGTGTGTGTGTTGTGTTGTGTGTATGCATATTATCAAGTCTTATCAAGCCAAAGCACCAAAACTTAACACAGACATCTGGACTCCTAAATACTAGTCAATCACTTAATCCTGAAGACAACATTGATAGAGCATGAAAAGATATTCTCTTAGGTTGGACCAATTTCAGGAAGAAGTTCCTATTGCCCTCAATTGACAGTAAAGGAAACAGTATTCATTATTGAAACACTTTTTCAATAAATATTTATGAGGATCCTACCTGATACCCAGGACCCTGATAACTAAGTGAAAGGATGAAATCAAGAAAGGGAGAAAACTCAGTCCTACTGTTGACCTTTGCTGGAAACTTCTTGGCATCCATAAATCATTCATCTTCCTGTCCTAGCTTCCTACGCTACAAACTGAAAGTTGGATGTTGTGAAGCACATGACCAGTACTATGTCTGAAAATACTGAAATATAGAGACAAAAGAAGGATGGAAAAAAGAAGGACGTGAATCCCCTTTCCACTCACCCGTGAGAGGGGTGGTGACTGTTAGCCTGGGTATTATGAGACAGATGTGGAAAGAGCAGCTTGTTGGTAGAAGCCAAGGGGAACACTGGGTGGATGAGGAGTTTAAGTGGGTTACCCTGACTCTTTGTTTAACTAATGGGGAAAGGAGCTGCTGGGGCAAAATGAGACTGCCAACTTCCAAAGTAGGAGCTCATAGGGTAATACTGGAGGACGAGCCAGGAAATAGTCTGTCAGTAGTTAGGGGATTTAAAAAATATTTAAAAAAATGTCATGGGCTGAAAAAATTTTTGTGGGATGGTGAGAGATCTCAAATTTTGTACATATGCCTAGAAGTGGGTGATGGCTCTTCACTGGATGACTTTGCACTTTTTTTTGCCCTGATTGTCCATAATTGGATCTGGAAGTATGGAACACATTAAATACAGATGAATACAATATTTAACTAGATTATAAAAAAGTTAATGAAGTAATGATAGGAAGTGAAATGAGCTCAGGTGGAGTCCTGAGAGGAAGTCAACTAACATGTATTGAATGTACAGGAGTGTCTGCTGGGCCCTGGGATCTTTCACATCCATAAACAATTTACTATAGCCTTGCAGGATAGTTTTATATTCTCTGAGAATGGAGGCATAGAGAGAGTAAGTGAGTTGTTTAAAGTCAGGGAGTCACTGTGTTTACTATATTGTTGAGCTCATGTTTGAATGGTGGGAAGTTATTCTGCTCTCAGAAATTGTCACAGATTCAGCAGGAGTGGCACACTTGCTTTATCTTTAATGAATGGTCTCTATTTGCAAAGGGGAGAGCCCACTTATGCATACCCAACACTTAGCATTATCAGAAAGGGTTACTAAAGCATGAGGCACTTGGACTCAGGAAAGGAATATGAGGTTTCTATTGTCACCTATGGTAACTCTTGGGACTGGCATTTCACTACTTACTTAACCCTGCTTAGTTAGGATTTTCTTTTAGGGCATACGGGAACTCAATCCCACTGTCATTTGGAAAAATGTCCAAGTGAAAGCAGGCTACCCACTTCGCAGAATCTGCATAGTTTCATGGAATTTCAGAGCTGAAGAAATTTTAAAGATAGACATGTTGTCCATTTCTCAGTCTCGATTCGGGGAAAGCTAGGGCAAGAGTTCACTTCTGGCCCTCCCACCCTCCTGTGCTCAATGTTTTCCTGTCTGCAGAATTGGGTGCATGATTAAGCTATTTAAGTCCTGAACTTGTAATTTATAAACCCAGGAAAAGGGCATTTATCATTTGAATCATCCTAGAAGCATGTGTCAGAGTTAGGGAGGGAAAAATTTCTTCTGAAAATTCTTATCAAGGTTACTTGAGGTGGGAGAAATTTGTGTATGCTTTGCTGCTTCCTATTGAGTTCCCCAGCCTCAGTGAACTTGGAAGTACAGACCCTAAAGGTTCTGCTTGATGGTTCCCATCAAGGGTAAAACTGAAAATAGGAAGCCTTTAGTTGCTGACTGTGAGAAAAGTTTGTTTAAGTAGTCTGCTCAAAGCAGCTGATCATATGAAAGCCACATGACTAACCAGAAATAATTGGAGCTTAAAAGATGTCAGTGTGGATGAGTAAGATTTCTTTCACCATGGGATCTAGTTAAAGCAAATTTACCCACTCACAAGTTCTATGGTCCCATTATCTTTCACCCTAGAACATTTCACTTGCCCTGATGTGACAAATTAAATGATTTCATTAACACAGAAATGTCAGCCTTTGTTGACCACAGCTGGGTGCTCGTTTATTTCTGTTTTATTATTAATTCATTTGTTTTCTGTTCAACACATCTTTAAAATCTACTGTGTGCTAGATGTGGTGGAAGAAACATTTCTTTCTTGAAACTTTTTCTGATTTCTCCAAAATAATGTTATTTGTCTCTTTCCTGAAGTTTAGTAACATTTTGTTGACAATTCTCTGAGATTGAGGACATGTGAGTTTGTATTGTGGCAACTTGAGAACGTATTTTATGTTATTAATGCAAAGCTAAGACAATTGCTTCACACATTTTTGTATGTTCCATAGTACTTAAAGTAGTCCTGGCAGATAGGAAATTCTAAGTATTATGGAATGAATGGCTGAATTAATATTTGTTGAATTGGAGTCGATTCGGTTTAGGCTAAGTCGTGCTGCCATAACAACCCCAGATTTCAGTAATTTATGACCCAATGATTTAATTCTCATGTATGTTGAGGTTCAAGTTGAGTGAGGTACAACTCTGCTCTTCCTCTTCTTCATTCTGGAATCTGGGCAGGAGTAACAGTCATTCGTGGCAGATCTTGCGGCAGAGGGAAAAGAGAGATGACAGGAACATGTGATGGATCAGAAGTAGCACACATCACTCTGCTCATTATTGGCCAAAGCCTGTCATGTAGTCACATCTGCTATGAGGGGCAGACAAATATAACTCCTCTATGAGGAAGGCAGTGAATATTTGGGAATAATAATATGATCTACCGGATAAGTTATTTCAATTTTAAGATGTTTAAAATATAGCTGAGGAAGTAAGCTAAACATAAATAACTAAAATTTTTAGCACAAGAGGTAAGCAACATGTTATAGAGGTAAGAAGAAGAAGGAATTTTTTGTGACTAGGGTTAGTCATGGAAGGCTAACACACAGAGGATGTGTCTTTTAGTTTGGGCATTAAAAAGTGAGATTTTGTGAGAAGGGAACTGAGGAAAAGGTGGATAGAGAAGTATTACGATGTATTCAGGAAAATGTGAAAAGTCCATTTTTGGTGGAGGATAAGTTACCACGTATAGAAATAATAGTACCTTCAATTCCAAAGTCAGAAATGTAGAGTCTGCTCCACAGGCCAGCCGCTGTTGAATTGGAAGATAATTTAAAAAATAGTTTGAAGAGAAGTTGAAGATATTTATGAGGCTACTTAAAGAGTCAAGGCAGGAGATGCTGAAGCCAGAACCATGGTGGTGACAAGAGTGAACCAGGCAGAACCTGAATGGGCAAGCTATAAAGGAAATCAGCAGCTGTGGAAAAGGGATTGGTGTAGGAAGTGGAAGAGAGAGAAAGAAATTGAAAATGATTAGACATTATTGATGCCATCAATGGAACTGGAAAAATAAGCAAGAGAACTGACTTGCAGACCAGGAAAATAATGTTTTATCTTAGCTATGTGGACTTTGAGAAATTTCAGAAAGGAAGGTTTAGTAGGGATATGGATCTACAGGAACTGAGTTTAGGATTTTGGTTGTGATTGAAGATGTAGACCTGTGGGACCCTGTAAAGAGGTGATCATGAAGCCATGGGTGCAGGTGAGAATTCCAAAGGGGAGTGGCAGCTGAAAGGCAGAGTGCTGGCACCTACCCAGATGGAGGGTGGGGGAAGATGAAGATAAGCCAGGGAGACAGATGGAAGAACATGGATGGAGGAGAGAATGGTATAGTGTAGGGTAGACCAAGCTAAAGCAGGTGAGCTGGTAAGGAAAAGGAGAAGTCAATGGTGTCAAAAACATCAGGCAAGTGCCAGGCGAGTAAGACTGCAGAAAGCAGGCGTGAACTTAGAGTAGGGGATCGTTGGTGGTGAGCAAGAAAACCTCCTCAGCAAGGAACAGAGATGTTCTTTGGAGATAATTGATAATAAAAGTTACAGAGATTGAAGGACAGATGCATAGTTGGAAGGGGTGAAATCAAGAGTACAGTGAGGGCAGTAACCTTTGGAAAAAAGATGGACACGTTTCATGCAGGGAGAGCAGGAGGAAAACATGCACTAAGAGAAACTGACCATGACGAGGAGTGATTTTAAGGGTAGCTCTTACCAGAGTGGAGAATATGAGCAGTCTTGACTTTAAAACAATAATAATTTATTATTGAAAAACCAGGATAGCTTTTTAAAAACAAAAAGTATGTGTATACAGTCAGTGAAGTGAAACAGAAGGGATCTTTCCAGCAACTATATGATGTTCATTTTATATATTCAGTGTCTGCACCAGGCAGCCAAATATTAATATGCAATAAATAGTTATTGGAGAATGTGTTATTGAACTTTAGTACTGATACTTTAGGTAAATGTTTTTGTGATCTGGAGCTTTTTAATTGGGATAAATATCCTTTAAGTGGGAAATGGGCACTTTAGGTTTTTTTTAATGGTATATTTAAAAATGTTCATTTCCATCAGTTTGAGATTGCTAGTGTCTCTGCAGAATGACTAGGATATTTATAAACCCCAAAGCTCTGGAGTGTAGGGTAAGACCCAGGAAGAGCATGGGTATGTTATGCTAGGTTCCTGTCTGTGAGATGAGTGAAGTGTCACTGGACAGGAAGAACTGAAAAACTTAGCAAAAAGGGATGTTTAATAATATTTATCCCCTATTCCTTATTTATCATTCCCATCCACTCAGCATTTTATAATATTTATACCAAGTATATGTCAGGTACAATTATAAGTACTGGAGACAGAACCTGTTCACTTATGGAAATAACATTGCTGTGAACAAATAAAAATGTCATATGATGACATATAGTGATGAATGCTATAAAGAAAAAAAAACAGGTTAAAAAGATAAAGAATAAATGGAATGTGGGTGCTTAGGACTGCTCTTTCATATAGAATAGACTCAAAAAGTCTCTGATAGAAAAATAGCAAACAGAGGTCTGAAGAAACAGGAGGAAGCATGTCCCAGAGAAAACCATTAATGAATGTGAAGACTAGTCTTGAGGCAAGAATGAACTTGACATGTTTTCTTTCTTTCTTTCTTTTTTTTTTTGCGGTGCTGGGGATTGAACCCAGGGCCTTGTGCTTGCAAGGCAAGCACTCTACCACTTGAGCTATATCCCCAGCCCTTGACATGTTTTAAGAAGCACAAGAAGGTCAGTGTGGTGGGAGCCAAAGGAGGGAGTGGAGAGTAGTAGACATGAAGTTGGAAATGGAGGCCAGACCATGTAGGATCTGGAAGACTTTTATTCTCACTGTGACAGGAAATCCTTGGGTGGGTTTTGAGCAAGAGCAGCATGTTGGAGATTACGTTTTTAGAGGCTCACTCTGACTAGTACATGGAAATAGACCATAACAGGGCAAGACCTGAAGTAGAGGGACCAGTCATGAAGTTAGTTGTTGTAATATCCAGGCAAGAGACGACAGAGGTTTGAAGGAGGATAAAGTAGTGGCAGGGAGGAGAGATGGAAAGAGTCTGGATATGTTTTAAATAATAGCTTTATTGAGATATAATTCACATACTATAACATTTTGATTGATTTTTTTCCCCATACAAATTATACAATCAAATGACTTTAGATTTTTCAGGACTCCATCATGGAGTAACTACAAAGTAGGAGGAAAAGAGAAGCATCAGGGATGTAGCTTGGATTGTGGAATAAGCAACTAGATGAATGCTGGGGATGTTTGCTGAGTTGCACAGTACTAAGGAGAAAAGGGTATTTAATTACTAACAGGATATGACTTAAAAGTATATATAAAAAAGTCTAGTTTGTTTCAAATGTAAAATAGATTTTTGTCTATTCCTTTCCCTACAATATATTTTCTATCTACTTTTGGATCCAATGAGTAGATCAAATTTTGAAGTTACTGAACTCCAGATGTAGAGGCAGAGAGGTTAAGCAGGGAGACAGATTTGGTGTTCTGAAACCAAACTATGAATCTAGGAAGTTTTGTGTCTCTGCTACTTGGATGCTAGATCTGTCTTTTAATTATGGCAGAAGATAAATTCTCTTGGAAGCCATGTAACAAATTATCATGAGAGATATTTTCTCTAGGAAGCCAGAGAACAGATTATCATGCTGTAAGTAATCTTTCATGGAAAAAGAACAAGAGTTGTATCAGATGGTGTATCCTTGTTGCCCAATAAATCATTCATATGTAAAATTTGGTGATCTCCATTGGGATTCCCCACCATTAATTCTACAAGCTTGATGTTGTGACATGCCAGTTACTTTTGTGAATTGTGTGTGTTTATATATTAAATTTGCAAACAAACTTTAAGTTTATATATAGATATATATTTATAAGACTCAGTTTTGACAGTAATAACCTACCTTCATTTCTAAAGTTATAGATAAGACAACTGGAGAAAAGCCAATTAAGTTGAATGTGGAGAGGGAAATGCAGAGGGAAAATTAATTAGAGGGAAGTATTTGGTTTGGATTCTTGCCTTATCTTGAATGTTGGGACTCACTTGTCTCAGTTATGTACTGCTGAATAACCATGTAACAATAGCTTCATAGCTTAAGACTATACTTTATTATTGTCTTCTGTAGTTTTTGAATTGATTGAGCTCAACTGGGCAGACTTCAGTTGGAATCTATCATGCAGTTGTAGTTACATAGCTACTGGAGCTGGAGCCATGTGAAAACTCAGCTGAACTGAATGCCCACAATGGCTTCTTCAGCACACATGTCCAAGTGCTCTTCACTTGGTCTTACTTTCCAGCAATGTGACTTTGACTTCTGATATGGCAGCTTAGCAATCCAAGAAGTAGTAAATGAGAAATTCAAGTTCTCACCAAAGCCAGGCTAGAACTGACACAATCTCACCTTGACCGTATTCTATTGGTCGAATTAGTCAGAGGTCAGTCCAGACTCAAGGTATTAGAGAAACAAATTTCATAACTACTGGGGGTGGTCGATTGGTGGCATGCAACCTGGAAGGGCAGATGAAACTTATCACTGCTACTGAGGACATGAGTTATATTTAGTCATCAAGTAACCATTCTTATCTCACACAGAAATTTTCAAGCCTTTTACAAAAGATTTATTTTTAAAAATTAATATTCTGATCACCCATGAGAATGGCTACTGTTAAAAGAAAAAACAGAAAAAAAATTGATAGGGTGTAGGATAATTGACACTTTAATGTACTGTTGACAGAAACGTAAAGTAGAATAGTTGCTGTGGAGAACAGTATGGTGGTTCCTCAAAAAGTAAAAATTACCATATTATTCACAATCCTACTACTGGACTTATACCCTAAAGAATTGAAATTGGGGTCTTAAAAAGATATTTGTACACCCATGTTCATAGCAGGATTGTCATGATAGCTAAAACATGGAAGTAATCCAATGACCCTTGATAGGTGAATGGATAATCAAAATATGGTAAATACATAATGAACTATTATTCAGTTTTAAAAAGGAAGTAAACTCTGGTGTGGAATATAACATGGATGAACTTTGAAGACATTATGCTAAGTGAAATAATTCAATCACAACAAGCCAATACTGTATGATTCTACTTAAATGAGCTATATGGAGTAGTCATATTCATAGAGACAGAAAGTAGAACTGTGGCCACCAAGAGCTGGGTGGAGGGAGAATGAGAAGTTATTATTTAATTCACATTATTTCAGTTGGGGAAGACAGAAAGAGTTCTGAATGTGGAAGATAGTGACATTCATACAACATTATGTGGATATTTGATATCACTAAAATGGACAAAATATTTCAATAATATTTAAATAATGTTACATTTATTTTACCAAAATGAGAAAATAAAAGACACTGATTAAATTGATCAGGAAATAAATAAAAACTACCAAACTGATACCATATTAAGTTCATTTACTCATTAGAAAATCCAGAGATTTATAATTATTTTGTATTTTATAAAACTTATCCAACATTTGAAAAGGATTTTGCTGTATAGATCCTTACCTCAACAATATCAGCAAACTATTAGATGCTCTTCTTCAAAAAAGAGATAAGCAAGTTTGGGTTCTCCTATGGTTCTTTGTTGATTTTCATGATTAACCATTTGAATACTATTTGATTTTATTTTAAAGCCTAGATCAACAGGCTTTATAGTCACCCTTGTCACAACTTTTGGTCACTGTGATCCATTTAATTTAGCTGTGTAGAGGTGTAGTAGATATAGACAATCTATGTGCCTTAGTCAATCTTATCCTGTGTGTCAGATTCAGTGAGGCCACATAAGAGTTGGAAACCAAATGAGGTATGACTCAGAGTTGAAATGCTATGTAGAAGGAATAGACCAAAAAATAAATAAATTTAAAAAGTTGGCAGGCATCAAATTAGGAGGCAACCAAGCACATTTCTAGGAGTTTCTGGAAATGTGAGAAGGGAAAGCAGACCAAGTAGGACCACAACCAGCAAAAGGACTGAATAACTACCCAGGAGAAATTTCATCCAGAGAGTAGCTGCTAAACATTAACACAGAAGCAGATGAGTAAATTATTAACAAGCTCCTTTAAATACTTCATGAGACAGACATGGCGAAGCTAGAGAGTGCAGGAAGGAACAAGTGAGAAAATGCAGTCATGAGTTGAACCAATAATTATTCAAGACAGGAAAGTCTTTTAAACTCAACTGCTCAGCTCCTTCCAGTCATCCCTCAATAAACTGCACTCAGCTTGGATGCAATTGTGTAGTCTATAATATCCATAGATTAGAAATTTTCCAGACTGGTTAGGAAGGGTGGTTTCATTAGTCTCCCATAACCATGAAATTTTCAGTTTACCATGTGACCTGTCTGGTTTGTGGGACTCTCAGTGAACAAACGCCTTCTTGTCTAGTTACAAGGTGTGCAAAAGGCCACTTAGCAAGAAGCAACCTCTGTTCTCCCATCTCAACAAGGTAGAACTGACCTTGGTCTTGTTATTGGTAGGCTGATCACTCTCAGTTCCTTTGAGTGTCTTATGTAGTTTCAGGCTATGGATTAGTTTGAAAAAAATTCATATAGACACTCTGGTTTGAGGAATTGTGAACATAGAGTTGAACCTAGGAATAAATTTGAGAGTCATTGAAGTGTGGGTACCTACGTAGTGAACACAACAGCCTTCTCTGATCTAAAGTCCTCTGAGGTAAAGTTCAATTGGACCAGCAGAAGTTAAGGCCATCAGGAAAGAAAAGATGTAAGGGCCACACTGGTCTTTATAATAATGACTTGGTAGAATTCTGCAGATAAGTTCTAATGTTTATTCATTCATTTATAAGAAATCTAAATAAAGATTTATAAACTAGGGTGAAATGACATCAGAATGGATACTATCATGAACACTCAGGCCGTAGCATCCTGTGTTTGTAGAAACTCTCAGCAGCACACCCTGATATAAAGGGCCAGTAATGAATACCGTAATTGAACAGAAGAATAGCAAAAGCAGCCTTCATTTCCAGAACTGCCCAGTTAATCAAAAAGCCTGGAACTATTCCCAGGATTTTTTTTTTAAAGTCTAGACAAAACCCCAAGATAACCTTTGTACAATTGATCTAAGGCCAGTGGAATGTGAGAAGGTAGTTAGAGATCTGCATTATCAAAGGGGTTTTACAGAAAAAAAGTGATTTGCAAAAGACTGGGACAGAAAAAGTCAACACAAATCATCTGTGTGTGGTGATGGGGGAGGTGGGAGAGGGCCAGGAGCATTCAAGGGAAAGAAGGAACAGTTCTCCAGTGTTGAGGAAGTTGATCAGACTTTAGCTTCCCCAGAGGATAAGCACTTTTTTTTTTATTAACTCATACTTGACAAAAAAAAAAAAATATTAGCTTGTACTTGGCACCAGATTTATTCTCCACACAAAGACTTAAATTCAAAACTAGGAAATACCCTTAAGGGACTGGAGACTTTTTTATTTGATAATGGGTGCTATGGATGCAATAATAGATGAAAATCTTTTTATCCTCACTGATGATTCCCAAGTGGAACCTTCAAATCCTATAGTGGCCAATGGAAAGGTGAAGCTAGATGACTACATTGTTTACTTTACTATGAAAAGCATCCCTCAGTAATTACATGGAGTCCATAGACAGTTGAATGGTGTACCAAAGGTCTTATAGCAGGCTCTAATTAGGGCTCTCTAATCTTTCCGAGAAAGTTTTCTTTTTTTTTTTTTTGACCAGGATACTTGGAACTTTAACATTTCCTGAGAAGCTCAAGTAAATTAAATAATATGTCTCATTGGTTCATACACAATATATTAGTGAAGTAGTTCAAGTGTCCTTTGGCCTTGTGTATTTTCTCCCTGAGATTTTACTAGAAGCTCATCTGCTCAACTTGGCCAATGGTTAACTGTAATCACTAAGAATGTCAAGTAATATAACAGACAACAGTAGAGGATAAGTTCTCTCCCTCCTATCACTACTTTTTAAGACTTAGCTAAAGATTAAAAATACAGTCTTCTCTATAATCCATGAATTCGAATTTCTAAGTGAAATTTCAGGAGAAATATGTCCACCACAAACATCAATAAGTTTGTCTATAGTATCTTTATTCATAATAACTAAAGATTGAAACCAGACCAAATGTTAACTACAGAATATTATAAAACTGTGAAAAAGAGCCAGCTATGACTTGTGCAACAACAGGGATGAATCTCACTGTGTTGACTCGAAGAAGAGAGACCCAAAAGAATTCCACTGTGATCCCATTTAAAAACCCTTTACCTTGATTTGGTTGATTTTTCTTAATGTTGAAATAAACCATTTCTATGACGGCAGAAAGCACCCAGTTCTAGTCCAAACGGGAGAAACTCTCTTGCCATCCAGAGTTTCAAATCTACTCAGGGAACCAATACACAGTGAAACATCAGGGAGCTTCAAGGAAGCCACTGATAGGCAAGGATTTACTAGGGAGCTACAGACATTAGTCACCACCTAAGAAATTCAAGAGGTAAGGTCACTTGGGAGCAGTTGCACTTCCAAATGAATATCATTTCATTGCGGGGGGGGGGGCATTCTTTGTTGGATAAAATTTCATTCACTTAAAACCAGGCTTTAACAATCTACAGTGCAATCGAACGGTCAGAACAGCACCATGAGAGGTTGCAGGTCCGTAACCTTTGTCCTGATTCAATTTCAAAACCCCGTTTCTTGGCTGCTGTTTTGGAATCATTTGAAAAGGTCAGATGAATCTCAGTGGTGGTCATGGAGAACTCACAACTTTAAAACAAAACAATGAAAAACAGCTTGAGCTCCTTGTGGATCCTCAGGAAGTGAAAGCTTAGAAGCCCCAGCTCCCAAGGCTTGAGGGTGATGGAAACTTTCAGGGGGAGGGGTTGACTGACAGGAGTTTGGGGTACATTTTTCATTGTTGTTTCCTGAAAAAGGAGTCTTGTACTAGCTATTTAAGGTGATTAGCAGGCAAACTTTCCAGACAGCATTATTTGTAAGTTTCTGGAGAATTTATGAATGTTAATGTGACATTGAGAGAAAAGTCGAGAATGTTATAATGTAGCATTTGGCCAGCAGTAATTTTAGTGGCTTGGAAGGTTTTTATTCCATACCTGCTTATATTGAGTACCTATATTGAGTACCTGCCATGTGTGGTGATAAGGAGTGGAGGTATGAGGCAGCACTTAGTCTTATGGAACTCACAGACTAGTGTTTCAGACAAATGAACACACATGTATTATGTATTAGGATAACAGGAATTTGATAAAGGATCTATTACTAACTATGGACAAAGGACAATGATCTAAGCCTCCTTCATCTAAGATGGTACCTAGCTCAGACAGTTATTGTGAATGTTAAATGAGATCGTGCATTTCAGCTCTTTTTACATTGGTGGACAAGTAACAACCTTTTAGTTTGTACGCAGTCAGATACAGATGCCAACTTACGTAAGAGAGGAAGTTGTGGGAGCATGTAGAAGGAGAACACTGGTCAGTGTGTGGGCAGAACATTAGGAAAGGTCTCTTTGAGGAGTTGGGAGGTGGCTGCTGTTATAAGACCCAAAGGATGAATAGGAGACAGCCAGCAGAGAGAGATTTCCTCCAGAGGCAGTGGTGGTATAGGATGCCCAGACAATTAACAGTAGAAATTCTGTATGGCAGGAGAGCAGAGCTCCAGCTGGGAGTGTTAAGAGATGAGGCTGGGTAGATTAGGCGTGTTAATAAACAACTCTGATATCTACTGATTTCCATGATGTGAATGTTCTCACTATGGCTGATATTAGCTACCAAAAATTTAAGAACCAGCTCACAGAATTCCTTGATTTTTAAAAAATCAGCTCTGTGGCAGGTACAAGTGATTGCAAAAACTACATGGTTGCTGGGTTGACCCTCAGGTGATGGATATTCATTGACATGCTTTCAGCCAGAGAGGCACAGAATCAAATTAGATTTTTAGAAAGATCACTCTGACTTCAGTGAGGAGGGAAGTGGGCAAGACTGGAGGAAGGGAGACCAGCACAGTGGTCCAGGCCAGAAATTAAGGCAGACAGTGATGGCAGTTGTAGTTGAGTTGAAAAACTTGGATTTAGATAATATCAGAGTCAATAGATGATTGACCAGATGTGGAGGTTTAGGAAGTAGGTACATCCAAACAGTGAGTCCAAGTTTTAGGCATAGGCAAGAGAAGAAACTTGGTAGTTTGGTAGGATATACTAATTTACACTTTTGAATTTATTAAGTTTAGTTCCTCATCCAAATGATGATCTCTGGGAGGCATCTGGCTCTGCATGTCTCAGCTGGAATAGATAGAGATCTGAAAGGCAGATGCACATAGAGGAGAATCAAGTCTTTGTTAGTGCCTGAGGTTCCAAGAAGAACCTAGAACAGAATCCCCAAAACATCACTGTGTAAAGGATTGGGCCATGGAAAAGAAGCATAAAAGGGAGGAAGAGGAGTGGTTGGATTCTTGGAAGAGAAAAGAAGAGATGGAGCTAGAAGAAGTGAGCCTTTCAAGGAGGGAATAGCCAGTGACATTGAACACTAATGACAAGTCAATAAAGTGTGAGAGCAGATGATGGGTTCAGTCTAGAAGTTTTGAGTAGTGTCCTTGGTAAAAGTGGATTTAGTAAAGTCCAGTGCAGCAAGTTAGGTTATAAATACAAGGTGAGCAAAGTGATGACAGAAAGTAAGGAGTCTCAAAAATATGGCTGAGCAATATATGGAAAAAATGCTCAATGTCATTAGTAATCAGTGACATGCAAATTAAAACTACAAGGAGACATCACTTCATCCCAGTTAGAATGGTTATTATCAAAAAAGAAAAAAGTGTTGGTGAGGGTGTGGAGAGAAAAGAACTCTTATGCACTATTAGTGAGAATGTAAGTGCAATCATTGTGGAGAACAGTGTGAAGCTTTCTCAAAAAACTAAAAATAGAACAACAACCATATGATTCAGTTATCCCACTTCTGGGCATATACCCAAAGGAATGAAGCCAGTATACCAGAGACCCCTGTATGCTCATGTTTCCTGTGGCACTATGCACAATGGCTAAGACATCGACTCAACCTAGGATCCCATCGGTGTATGAATGGAGAAGGGAAATGTGGTATATACACACAGTGGAATATTATCCAGCTGTAAAGAAGAATAAAATCCTCTTATTTGCAGCAAAATGGATGGAACTGGAGGACATCATGTTAAATGAAATAATCCAGACGCAGAAAGACAAGAACCTCATGTTTTCTCTCATATGTGGAAACTTAAAAAAAAAAATTAACCCAAGTGTGTAAAATAGCAATTGCTAAAGGTTGGGAAGGGTGGCAGGGGTGGATGAGGGTGGGAATGGATAAAGGAAGACTGGATTTGATCAGTGTACACTGTATGCATGTGTTGAAATACCACACTAAGCTCCTAAGATGTTTAGTTAATACATGCTAATCAGAAACAAAATATTTTTTGAAAAAACATAGTTAGTCAGGGAAGGAAGGATAGGGTGGTGACTGGAAAGGACAATGGGACCTAGGAAGCATATATTGGCCTATGTGTGAAGCAGAATTATTTAACAAATTCTTAAATAATACTTGGGATGGACTAGGCACTGTTACAAATACTTTATACATACTCACAGATTTAATTCTAATAAAGGGAGATATTATCTTTATTTTGCAGATGAAAAAAACAGCCTAAGTTCATGCAGTTAGGAATAAGTGGAGTCACCAAGGTGCCTGAGTTCAGAGTCCATGCCGTTAACCATTACTTGGTGGTCCCCTTTGTGATGTCCTGTCAACTATGCTAATGGGAAGGAGTCATCCAGGGAGGAGAGATTGAAGTTACAGGAGGGAGAAGGGCACCAGTGCCACAGGTTATTTAAGGAGGGGAATGGGATCGAGGGCACAAGTGGAGGGGTTAAGCCTAGATAGGAAGGAATATTGAAATAGGCAAAAAAAGAGGATTGAAAGAAAAGGCATAGCTGTAGTTTGTAAGATTATGGTTTGGTGACAAAAGATAGAGGAGTTTTCAAAAGTATTAAGGGTGAAATGATCTGGAAGCAACAATAAGGAAGTCCTGATCTAATCTTTTGATATGAAAGGTCTACAAGGCCTATAGGGAAAAGAGCCTCTTTCATGTGAGAGGGCAGCTCAGTATCTCAGGGAGAGCCAGGTTTCAGTTAAGTCAGGGAGGGAGTCAGAGAGGGAAGGCTTAATGAAGAGGTCCAGGATGTGAGGGGAACTTAAACATAGCATGAGAATTATGGAGGGTTCCAAGAAAAGAGTTAGAAGGGAGAAGAGAGAGAGGGGATTAGGATGAGAGTAAAGGAGAGAATAGGGTGCCAGTTATCAGTGGGGCTTGCCTTCTTTTTTTTTAACCAGGGATTTAACCCAGGGTGCTTGACCACTGAGCCGCATCCCCAGTCTTTTAAAAAATATTTTAATTAGAGACAGAGTCTTGCCGAGTTGCTTAAGGACTTGCTAAATTGCAGAAGGTGGCTTTGAACTCACAATCCTCCTGCCTCAGACTCCCAAGCCACAGGATTGTGGGGCTTAATTCTTGGGTGAGGATCAAGGATAGCAAGGTTGTCTCTACTATAAATGGTGAGTTTCTTTGGCAGAGACCACACCAAGCAGTCAGTCTGGTTGGGGAAGCAGGTGAATGAATGTGTGAGGAGAAGAGAAAAGGAAGTGGTGGGAGGTGGATGTGGTTCTATAATCTGGACATCTGGGAAGGGTTGTACTTCAGTGAGTCATTGTTCTGCAAGATGTGATGACTTCGGCTTCTGACAGAAATCACTGTGGCCTGGTCCACCAATGGAGAAGGCTCTTGGCAAAGGCTTATCGGAGGGCATCTAATTTGTGTGTGCTGAGAAAAGTTTTCCTATCTGATATGTCAAGATGGACAAGTCCTGTAACATTTTATACCAATGGTGGATTTCAGTGGATGGACGTTTGAAATTGGCAGGCCATGTTGCCTGTCAGAAGTGACAAGTATTCAAGCAACTTTGGCATCTGGATCCAGAGGGTCACTTTCAATCATGTCACTACATTGTGCTCTCAAATATCTGTAGTATACATCAGAGAAAAAGAAAATTGCCTTATTGTCAAAGACATATGTAAACAAATTTCTTAAAAAGACCAGGAAAAATCTTTAAAAGAGAAATGGCTTAAAGACTCAAATGGGAAATTCATAGAAAAAGCAATATGAACAACCAGTACATACAAAAAAATTGAACCTACTTTTTCATCTATTTTATTTACAAAGATATGAATAAAAATTAATACAACAGAATGTTGGTATCTACTTGTAATGGAATACTAGATAGCTATTAAAAGAATGAGGTATATCTTCTCAATATACTGTTAAAAAATTAAGGCAAAGGATAACATGCAGTGTAATTTGCAAAATTACAAAAATTATCGACTCTGTATACGCATATATGTGTTATAAATGATCAGAAAATATTTGGAAGAATATAGAAGAAATCATTACCATGTCTAACTCTGGAGAATGGGATTGGGGGCCTAAGTCAAAACAGACCAGGGGGAGGAATGCAGATTTTTTTAAAAAATGTTTCATTATGGAAATATACGCAAGGGAGAAGAATATGTAATGACCCTATCCCATTTATTCATCACCTAATTTTAGCAATTATCAGCATTACTTAATTATGCTACTCTTTTGTTCTTTTTGAACAATTACCAATTACATATAATACTTTCATATTTTTAAAAAACATAATGCAAGTGATTTGTTCTGATGTTCTCACAGCATGGTTTATTAACCCAATTTTAGTCCCCAGAAGCAAGAGGAGGCTTCAGGGTCTAGGAGTCTGGGGAGTGTTAGACACTTTGCTCTGGAACTCTGTCAGCTGTGTAACTACAAGGACAGCAACCCTTGTCCAGATTCCACAACACCACCCTTAATTTAAAAAGTGACATCAAAGGAAGTCTTTCTGCTCTGTAAGGGGGGATTTAATATGTTTACTATTGCCCATCCACACCCTTAATCCATGTTTTTATGAAGGAACAACTTGACTTATCCTGCAGCTTATTTTTATCTCTGCATTAAGGTCTACTCCATTTCTCAGCAGAGTCCAAAGCTAAGAAAACAGTGCCTTCTTCCTTTTCAAATCACCATGCCTCGGGCAGCCAACCTGCTGCTGACAAACATTCCCCCTGGTTTCAGAAGATGGCTGCCTCATGATAGAGGTCCAGTGGAGTTCGAAAGGATTCCTAATCCCCACGTGGGACAGAGTGCTAAGTTCTGAGGACTGAACTTGGGGATGCCTACATTCTAAAGGCATCATTCATTTATTCAACTATCCTTCATTCCATCTATCTTGGTCAGGCTTTGTGCTAAGGTTAGGATTATGAAGTCTAGAAGCACTTGACCCTTGACTTTCGGGAGCTTATTGAATCCAGAATGAAGCTTCCATGATTTGTTCTGTTTCCTCTGCCGGGATGGCTCTTTCCTGTCTCACCCATGTAGTCTTACTCATCCTTCAGAATTTAGCCCACAAGTCATCATCTCTGATGAACGACACTTAGAATTTATTGTTCCCTCTGCCAGGAATGGCCTTCCTGTCTTGTCCACCTATTCTCAGCCTGCAAATCTCAGGGCACCAGTTGTTATTACTGTCGCTGCCTGACTTGAGCATCTTACCTTGCTTACCATTCCGAATTATAGAGTCTTACATTTGCCTCTCTCTGGGTACTGCCTTGATTCAACAGTTTCTACACAGTGTGTGAGACATATATATTTGACACATTAATTTGAATCAGTGTGTAAAGCAGAGTAACATCATAACTTCTCTAGGTTTTATGCCATTTAAGGTTTCCTAAGCTCCCTCAACGATAATCTCTTTAGCCATCAGCCCCTTCACTTTTGCTTCAGCTTCTCCATGCAGTCTACCAAAACACAACTATTAGCTGAGAGTGCCCAATACTCCAAATAGCAGGAGCAGAGGAATGTCTGGGGTCCCAGTCCTAAGCAGCTAAAATGTTGTTTGTCCCTTTGACGTAGGAACTGAAAACATTGCCTGATCCTTTCTACTATAAGTATTTTTAGTATAAGAAGAAATTGGAATTACAAATGTCATCCTGATAACAATGTTCTGCTACAAAGTCTTTGGAGAGCATGGTAATCACTGGAGGGCTTTTGCATTATTGTAGACTTTTAAGGACTGACTAATATACACATAATGAATAAGCTCTAGGACCTGACTTTCACTTCCTTTTGAGACCTTTGTTACGTTCTTCTCTCTCTCTCTCTTTCTCTCTCTCTCTCTCTCTCTCTCACACACACACACACACACAAGGAACGAGAGGGAGAGAGAGAGAGAGAAAATGAAAAAGAAGAATATGGTGTCCGAGTGATTTCTAGGGTCCCCTTCACCCCAAACTTCTATGAGTAGATAATCCAGGAAGCAAATATTTTCAGTGAATTAAAACAAAAAGAAATTCTCTTATCTGATCTCATTTGTTTTCTCATCTGACAACGGAGAACCTTCCCTTTATTAAATAACCATCAGGACAAATTCTTAGTTGTGTTAGTAATCCTTTCTGTGAATTGAGACGCAGGTAACAAGTGAGAAAAGAAAGTCCCTTTGGGAAGTTGACTTCAGGAGAAAATTCCAGTCTATTGTTTCCCTTGATTTCTTTTTGGCAAAGATATCCTAATTCTGGATTCCATTGCACATTTTGATTTTAATCCAATCAGAGAGGAGATTCTATCCTTATTTACAACTCCCTCGCTGACAGCTCCCAGGGTGGGAGGGAGCCCAGGCTTCCTGGAGCCAGTCTTGGCACTTGGGCTTCTGCCACTGGGTTGTGGCAGTCCCAAAGTCTCCTGCAACCCTTCCTGAACTGGGACAACTGCTGGTACTTTTGCCTTCTCCAGCCTCAGGACTGCCAAAGGACTTCTTCATAGACAGGTTGTTTAATATGAATTGCAAATTTGTTTAACATCCGTGATTCTGCCAAGACACATCAGATCCTCCCAATTTAGAACTATATCAAATACCAGAGGGAAAGAAATGAGAAGTGGCTCCTACCCAAAAGAAAATTAAAACAGTAACTACTAATAATTATCATGTGCTCACTATATGCCCAGGTTTATCTCATTTATTTCTCATACAACACTGTGTGGTAGGAAGTATTATATACTCCTTTGTATAAATTGAAGTTTAGAGAGATTAATATCAGTCTAATATTACACATTCTACCAAATTGGTATTCAGATACAATATACCTGACTCCAAAGACTAATCTTATAACCTCATATGCAATACCACTTCTCAAGTACTGTATACGTATACTTATATACAATTAAAAATTATATGTATACATAAATGTATACATATATATACATATATACATATATATGTATAATATAATATGGCTTTTATATACATATATACATATATGTATACATATATGTATATACATATATATGTATAATATAATATGGCTTTTAATGAAATCCAAAATGGTAACAGAAGTTAATTGTTGGCATGCCTCCAAGTTATCTGCAAGAGAAATTTTGGAGAAAATATATAAGCAAAATAAAGGATAATAATCTTAAGAAACACCCACTATGTAAGAAATCCAGGAGTCACTAATGAGTTATATTAGTTAGGGTAAATGACATTAGTTGCTATAACAAGCATTCCTGCAACTCAGTGGCTTAGCCTAACAAACATTTCTTTCTTTCTTATAGTTCATAAGGTCAGTAGGTGGTATAAAATTTAAGGGAAGATCAAAAATATTCAGTAGTTAAGACAAGGTATATTTTAATACAATATTCAGAAAAAAGATAAATGGCAAAAATTCCATGAATAAAGTATCAATATTTTAAATAAGGGCAAGATTCAGTAATATTAAGTTAAGTGTGAGGTGAGATTAATTAAAAATTAATTTAAAAATACATCTAAAATGACCTTTACTAAGAAAATATAGATTATCAGGTGTGAGAAAAATAAAAGCATGCATTATTTCCCCCTTTTATGATACTCAGACCCATGGTAAAGTAAAAAAAAAGGGTCCTTAGACCAGTTGGGGAGCAAACATTACATTTTCCCATCATTCCAGACAAGAGATGGAGCACAGGGATGTATAGATTGGGATAAGATTTGCTTGGTAAACCTGGGATCCCAAGGGACTGGGTTTGCTCATCCAGACAAGGAAGAACATTTATTCCCCTAGCAGGTCTCATTCAGTGGGTACCTTGGAAAAATAGCCTCAGGGCGCCTTTTATTTCAGCGACTACCTGGGATACTTGTTACTTCTAAGGAGGGCAACCAGGCTGCCTGTGTACAAGGTACCTTATAAAGCATGTCAAATTATAAAACTAAACACTACCCATTATCTTACATTTCAAGCAATATTTATAGCTACATATAAACTCTTGCATTACATAAAAATTGCATAGATCTATTTTGAATACAAGATCAACAGGCTTTGATTAATTTAAAACATATTACAGTGGTCATGGGGAAAACTTTGTTACAAAGTGGCACGTGCAGGCAAGCCTGGGACAAAAGAGAGGATGGTCCTGGGCACCCTCCCAGTACACATTTCCCTAGATGATATTTCCATGACAAATTCAACTAAAGTAGCTCCCCACCAGTTACTGTTGCAAGACTTATTTTCTTCATGGCACTTATCATATTTTGACATTTTCTAGATTACTTGTTAATTTCTCAATTGTCTCTACCTCACCCCAAACCTACAACATTGTGAGGATCATGAGATTAGAGACTTTGTCTTACCTCTTTGCCCCAGTGTCCTCAGCATCCAGTAGACTGCCTGGCCACTAAAGGTGCTCAGAAAGTGTTGTGATGAATAAATAAGTAAGTTGATTTGTTCTGCCTGAACTATTCTTCCTTCACACTATTCTTTCAAAGTGACTGGCACATATCCTCAGTTAATGATAGCTGTAATTATAACTGTTGTATGGGGGCGGTTTGCAAAATATCCTTGAATCAGTGAATAGCAAAAATAATTATGATACCTTATTCAGGCCTTTAATATAAGAAACATTTTTATCCAATAAAAGAAGTTCACTTTAGATTATGCCACTATAACATATTATGTGTGTGGGGTGTGTGTGTGTGTGTGTGTGTGTGTGTGTGTGTATCTTGATGCAAATAAGTCATTTTGTTTCAAAACCACCATTCTGGAGAAGGAGCCCTGTGGAAACAGATTTAGAGATGTTAAGCACTAAATATCAATGCCTCATTACACACACACACACACGCACACACACATTGGATAAATGGCCAGTTAGATAAACAGATATCTACATTAAATATATGGGTGTTGATACAGATAGATTGATCTACATAAGTTTCCTGATAGTAACTAGAATGAGCTAGCACAATGTACTCAACAGATGGTGTCAGCATTCACAGCAGAGTTCTTGCCCATCAATCTCCGCAGAGTCAAGCAGCACTTATCAACTGAATGGCTTGGAGATATTTATGGCCCAAATTCAAGTAATGGTCACTGATTTGATATTTTAATGAACTATATTAAAATCCATGTATTTCATCAAAATGAGCACACTTTTTAACAGTGGGTCATATTACACTCTCTAGTAGCAATATGCATCACATGATACAATCATCTTGAGAACCTAAAATAAATTCATACTGTACTGATTCAGAGCCAACTCTTCATTTGAACATTCTCTCATTTTAATATTACCTGATTTTAACACCTCTGAATTCAAGATGGCTTATAATCAACATCTCATGAATGTAGTATGTATTTTCTTTTTAAAATATGTAATTAAAGTAATGGTATCTTTCCATAAATGGCAACTGGGGATCAAAAATATGTAGCATTTGAAAGAAACATGATAGGTTTATAATCTTAATATACTAATAACTTACAAAAAGGATCAGGAAACAAAATCCTAAGAGGTAAAGTACAAAGAATTTGAAACTTCCATTTATATAATAAACATATAACTAGTCAGTAAATACACATAACTGCACTAGGGCTCAGATAGATGCTAATAAGAAATAAGAAATCCACATTTTTATCCACATTCTTAATAAATAAGAAATCCACATTTTTATCTTTCCCATTTAGCAAGGATTTTTTTTTTAAATCCAGTGCTAATTACAATGAAATAGAATAGGCAACCTGATTATATGCTGGAGTTAAATTGATACAAAACTTCTGGAGAGCAATTTGACAGTATAAATTAGAATTCTTAGGCATTCATATCCTATTTATCTTCTAGGAATGTATTATGACAGAATAATCAGAAATAGATCTAAGAATATATTCATAAAGATTGTAAGTGGAAAAAAGTCAAGATACAAAATGTATATACTGTATTTCAATTGTGTAAAGAATCAAGAAAAAAACATTAAAACATGTCAAGATGTTAAAGGAGCATTTTATTCCTGTTCCTTTACACTTGTATGTGCTTTACAAATAAATGTTATTTTAGTAATCAGAAAAAATTTAAAATATGAAGGGGAAAAAATACTATAGAATATTCAGATCAAATTATCATTTTCTCCCCAAAGGAAGAGATGGAAAATTGCTTACCACAAAGTCTATCCTCTTATGAAACTTACCCACAAGACTTGTGTATGTGGGAGCTTTTATATATTTATATAGCATGATGTACAAGATAAAATAATTCAAATTTTGTTAGACTTAGAAGATTTGAAAGTCCTGGTCCTTGGATTTAAAATTTTGGTGCAAATTTTTTTGAAAGTTGTTATTATTAGTAGTAGTGGTGGTAGTAGTAGTAGTATTTGACTCTTTCTTTGAACACTGGCAGCTCATTGGTTAAACTTTGCTAAGAATTGTCTTCCTGGATGAGGAAGTTTTCACTGTCCTTGCTAAATACGGGATTAGTCAGCTCTTTATTATCTCTTGCAAATAATAGTCGGATATAGTTCATATCATACCAATGTTTATTTGTCGAAAAAATCACCACAAAGATTATACCCTGCTAATTAATAATTATGTAATAAGAACATTGCAAAATTTCCTTTCAACAGAATTCTGATGTCCAACTTAATATTGCATCAGGATGGAACAGTCTCCTGGAGATCATGCCTGATTTTCATTCTCCTTACTTCACAACTTCATTTCCAGTCTTGAAATTTTATTTTTGCTTCTGTGTCTTAAAACAAATAAGCAAGCAAGCAACAAAACCCATGCTTTGGCTTGTGCCTTTGATCTCAAGAAAAGAGGAAACCAAGCAGTTAAGACTGATGCTTAAATAAGTATTTCTTCTATATTTTAATGACTTCCTTTTAATTCTATTTATTGTTTACTATATTTACACTTTTTGTGTTATCCTTAGGATGCTGATATAACTGATATCATTGATGTTCTCAAGAGTCGGTAGGTTAGCTGAGGGTGCTGAGTTGTGGAGGCAGATAAATAATCAGCATTTATAGTTTAAGTTGAAGACTATCAACTCTTCTTTTATTCAGCACAAGTGTTGAGTGTGTCATCAGCCTGAGAAAGCTCTAGGCATTGGGATGTTGTGGTGTATAAGATCTGGCTTTTGCTCTGAATCGATGGATAGCTAGACAGAGTGTGGAAGAGAGGTGGACTTAGATTCACTGACAATTCCACAACAACTCAGACCCTTTCCCATTTATTCCCATGTTCCTCCTCCCAAACTCCAGCCAGATGAGCTTCTCATTCAGTAGACCTGGGGTAACAGATAGTACTTGATTGTTTTTTAAAGCTCTTGTTGATAATTTTGAAGTACAAAAAATTGGGAACTACTATATGTCTTAATAGCCACAATATTATCACACAGAAGTGAGAAAAAATTGCTAGAAGGCAACAGGTACATCTTTCTTTGAATATTTTTTTCCTCACAACACATTGCTGCTGTTGGAATTTAGGTTTAGAAATCATTAATGGTTATTGTCTCTAACTCAGTATGACCTTATAGATCAGGCTACCTGTGTTCTTCTAGATGACTCTAACTTTTGCAAATCACCCAATATTCAACTTGAGTTATTTGTTTTGCTTTTATTTTTTATTTATTTATTTCACAAATGCGGTACAAATTTTCATTTCTATGGTTGTGCATGATATACATTCATACCATTCGTGTAATCATACATGAACATAGGGTAATGATGTCTGTCTCATTCCACCATTTTTCATCCCCCTCTCATCCCCTCTCATTTCCCTCTTTGTAATCTAAAGTTCCTCCATTTTAAATCATCTTTCTGTGACACTAGTGCTTCAACCCAATGTCTTATTGTCTGTCTGGTTGATACAAACGTGTGATTCCTTTCTTTGGCAGTTCTGTACCAAAAAATGTGTTCTTGCCTCTGGGCCTTTACAGATGCTGTATGCCCTTTCCCATTCATTGGCTCATTCATACTCAGGTATCAAGTGTAGAAAAACAATCAATATTTATACTCACAACATTTCAAAAAATGTAACTCCCATGCATCCTGTTATAGAAAGCTTTTGGAGGACAAGTTAAACAAGAAAGAGGAAGACAGGCTTGGGAAACAGCTAGCTAGGAAAAAGCAGTCAAGTGAAGGAAGTTTTGGGGTAAAAACTGTGCAGGAGGATGCAGAAATTCAGAAACCAGAGTATTAGGGGAAAGGAAGAAAAGAGTTCTTGAAAAATAACATAACAATATTTGACAGACAAGATGGAATAATTAGTCATATTGAAAACTTTGGAAATGAAAAAAGAAAACAAAACCAGATCATTGATAAAAGGAAAATACAACTTTTTTTTTTTTTTTTTTTTTTTGGTGGTGGGGGTTGAAACCAGGGGTGCTTAACCACTGAGCCACACCCCCAGCTCTATTTTGTATTTTATTTAGTGACAGGGTGTCACTAAGTTGCTTAGGGCCTTGCCTTTGCTGAGGCTGGTTTTGAACTTGCAATCCTCCTGCCTCAGCCTCCTGAGCCGCTGGGATTACAGGCATGCGCCACCGCTCCCTGCTGGAAAAAACAATTTTTGATACTATCCATGAGACTCAGCAGCAAATAACATTTATATCACTATTGTAATCTAATCATTGATTACTATTTTTGCCATGAATTTATTGGGACAAGGTGCTCGAGCAGTGGTGGTGGAAGGGTGCTAAAGTCTATCAATGCAAAAAGTTGATAGGGAAGATACATGTGTTGATAAATCAAGAAAGAATATACATACTGGAAAGTAGTGCGGAAAGATATTCCAGAAGTAATAGCTATAAGAATTCAAAGTAGTTGCCTCAGGCAAGGAAGGGTAGAGCATTCGGGATCTGCACAGGGAACTGTGTTTTTGTTTTCCTATGAGAGTCTTTTAAACTTTTAGAATATTTTTATTGTTGTTGTTTTATAAATACACATATTTCTTCAATTAAAAAACAAACTAACATGTATATATCAAGTAGTTACCATGTGCCTCACAAAATGCTTACCTCTGCCTGTGATGTAACAAGTGATAAAACATGCTTCTGACACTCCAGGACCACAGGTCACTTTGGAGGACATAAACCACAACATATATAAAAAAAGTAACTTTTAAAAGGGTATGATTATATCTGTGAAGAAACCCAGTAAGTTTTATATTCAAAGGTATTTTCAATGTTTGGAAAAATGGGTAAAACAAAAGCCCTATTAAAGTTATAACTTTTTCCTCACTCAGGAATGATGAGAGGGGCTGTGGTTGTGGCTCAGAGGTAGAGCTCTTGGCTAGCACTGGGTTCAAGCTTCGGCACCACATAAAAATGCATAAATCAAATAAAGGTATTATGTCCATCTACAACTAAAGCAAATTTTTTAAATGATGACAATAAATCACTCTGCTTCAGCTCCTCCCTAAGGGTTTATGTTTGGTCCCTCTGAAAGCAGGATGACACTGAAGAATCAGCTAATCGCCACCTTGCTGCTATAATGGCCACATATCAGTGTTTAGTTTTAGGTCTACTAAAAAAAAAGAAAAGGTAACTGGGTGCTCACTTTATACTAGGTACTTGTGTTCTTGTTAAAAGAGCATTGGGTTCATGTGCCCTTTGGCCCATTAACATGTCTTAAAGGATGCTGCAGAAGAACAGAAAAATAAGGAAATCAAAATAAAAGGGTCAGAGGAATGGGGGTGGGAGGAAAATAAGAACACAAATACTGTGTTTGTCAGGACTTTGGGGGCAGTTTCACAAATATGTTTCTTGCCATTGTTGCATATTTTACTTGGACATCCTGTCACTTCCTCTGTGCCCTCTGTGACAGAAGTATTTGTGAGGAAGGTTAAAATCACTAAGAAGTTGTTTGTGTGGCATATTCTTTGTCAAGAGATTCATCTTCTGTGCCTCCAAAAAATTAAAATTACAGCAGACAAGTTTACAGCAGGATTAAACAACCTCAGATTAGAAGACATCAAATGTACTTAAATTAAAAATAAAAATCTCTGGGAGACAGATATATCTCAGAAATCCACTATAATGCACACTCTGGAAGTTTCCCTGCTAAGTTAATATAACCAACAGTCCCAAAGCCTTTGAGTAATTTGCTTTTTTAGACCTAGTGGTAAAAGGTAATCCATGCATCTGAATTACTCTATGTAAGAAGACAAGAATTCAGAAGACAGCAACTGTCTCCTGCAGTCACACTGCTTAGAGTAAAATACTATTTAGCAGTACTGTTTGACCCAGCCTGAAAGAAACAAAGCAAATTTTTAAAGAAACTCACCAATCATTTTCATCCAGACCTGAAAACCTGCAGAATTCAGTCTCTTGAAGGTCAGCATAGAAGGAAATTAGTTTGAGGTTATTCATTCAATTAAAGTAGATAGAATACAAAAGCTAAAAAAATAAAAATTAAATATGGAAGGAGATCCAAGATAGAGAACTAGAGGGAAGCTGCATTCCTTGTCACTCCCTGTGACTCATGATTCAAGCAGAAGAGATACTGTTTCTCTGCAAGGCAGCCATTGCTGCTCACCAATCCCCTGCTCTTTGACGAAATTGCCCGCCATCGACCAGCATATCACTTGCCTTTTGAACACAGACCATCACCTATCGACTGCCATTTGCCCACCTCTTGCCTGCCCATTGCCTTTCTTTCACCTGCCCATTGCCTGCTGCCCAATGTGAACCCACCAATTGCCACTGTTAGACTGCAGACTGCCCACAGACTGCCAGCAGATTGCCTGCTGCACACTGCTGCTTTGCTGCTGCCTAGAAGTCCATTGGCATAGTACCTACAGGTTTGGTTACACATGGCCACCATCTTGGGACACCAGCCAGGGCCTGCAGATTTGCCACCATCTCAGGGCACCCCCACCTCAGTCTGGGGACACTGGCCAGGGCCTGGAGATTTATGGGGTACCTGCAGTTCTGGTCACATGTGAGGTCTTTCTGCTGCGTGTCCTAGTGGCTGCCATCAGGCTGCCTCTTTGCAGGGTTACCAGGAATGCATTCCTGGTGGTCTCTGCAAATTGAAAGGGCATTGAGATCTTGGGATTGCAGTAAGACAGAGCCTGGAAAAGTTGAAGCCCAGGTCCATCAGATTGCATCTGGGTTTGCATGGTCCAGACTGAGTCTGACAAGCCTGTGGAAAGCTGGAGACTAGGGGCAGTTCTCCAGGAGGAGCACAGGGTGAAGAATTGAGAAAAACAGGCTCTCTCCAGCTCAGTGAATCTTGAGGTGCACAGGGATGGAAGGGACCAGCAACAATGGAAGAGAGTGTCAGGGCATCTTGCCATTGGTTTGTCCACACAACAGGTCTGGCACCCACTGGACTGGAGCTAACATCAAACTTCATCAAACTTCAGACAACCCCACCTATCTTTGGAGAAGGGAAATTGAGAAAATTTTTGAAAGCCAATGGAAACAATTGTTCGATTTTCCATTGAGAATTTCCTTTTTTTTTTTTTTTTTTTCTCACCTCTATCATCTTTGAATCCAAATATTTTTCATGCATCAATTTATTGAGGAATGGGATGTTTGAATAGTATATTACAGTTTTGTTGTGTATTCTTATATTTTTACTTCTAAAAAAATCTGTATATATTTTTTTCTCTCACTTATCTGTCTCCTTGGATTTTCTTTCTCACTTTTCTCATACTAACAGTCAACCTCTATTAATTCCTCCCTCAATCTTACTATAAATTTTTACCTTTGTCTTCTCTCCTTCTCCCTAATAAATATCACATCTTACACTCCTTCTGTTTCCTCATTGTCTGTCATTTGAAGAGGTAAACCCTTTTAGCAAACTTACTGTTTATATTGTAGATAATAATTGAACACATCATTTCTGTTTATTGCAATAAAACTGTAGATGCCTTAATAGGAGCTATTTAATTTAAGGTTGTATATTGTTTACATTAGGTGCTATTAACATTGGTTTCCCCCTTAAAGATGAGGTACTGGAAACCTCAGGGACACCATAAGACAACAGGGTAGAAACTGTATTGCCTCAGATCCATATTGCTAGATGGGAAGACACACAAGTAACATGAAAAAAAAAAAAGGAAAAAAGTGCCTCAAACAAACCAAGATGTTCCAATAATAGAATCTGTAGATGACACAGTGGAAGAAATGTTAGAGAAGGAGTTTAGAAAATACATATTCAGGATTCATCTTTGAAATAAAGGATGGTATTGGAGAGAAAATACAGAAAGTGAAAGATCACTTCAGTAAAGAGGCAGAGAGTATAAAAAGGAATCAAGCAGAAATCATTGAAATGAAGGAAATAATAAACCAAATTAAAAATTCAGTAGAAAGAATTACCACAGACTAGACCACTTGGAAGACAGAACCTCCAACAATGAAGACAAAATATATACTCCTGAAAATAAAGTTGACCATACAGAGAAGATAGTAAGAAACCATGAACACAACTTCCAAGAAATACGGGATAATGTGAAAATACCAAATTTAAGATTTATCAAAATAGGCAAAGGCATGGAGATACAAACCAAAGTTATGAACAATATTTTAAATGACATAATATCAGAAAATTTCCCAAATCTAAAAAAATGAAATAGAAAATCAACTATAAGAGGCTTACAGGACCCCAAATGTACACCAAGGCACATTACAATGGAATGATTCACATACAGAATAAGGATAGAATTTTAAAGGCTGTGACAGAAAAAAAATCAAACTACATACAGAGGGAAACCAATTCAGATTTTAGCTGAGTTCTCAACCTCAAAGCCAGGAGGTCCTGGAATACCGTATATCAAGCTCTAAAAGAAAATGGATGCCAAGTGAGAATTTTATATCCAGCAAAATTAAGCTTCAGATTTGAAGATGAAGTTAAAACCTTCCATGATAAACAAAACTTAAAGGAATCTGAAACTAGAAAGCCTGCACGACAGAACATTCTTAGCAAAATATTCCATAAGAAGTAAATGAAAAAAAAAAAAAAGAAAAAAGAAAACCACCAAAGGGAGGAACTACACTAAAGGAAAGGTCAATCAAAGGAGAAACTAAATTCAGTTATAAACCAGAAATAAACCAAAATGACTGGGAATACAAATCATATCTCAATAATAACCCTGAATGTTAATGGTCTAAACTCATCAATCAAAAGACATAGACTGGCAGATTAGATTTAAAAAAAGAACCAACAATATGCTGTCTTCAAGAGACTCCCCTCCTAGAAAAAGACATCCACAGACTGAAGGTGAAAGTTTGGGAAAAAAATGTATTACTCACATGGACTGCGTAAACAAGCAGGGGTTTCTATTCTTATATCAGACAAAGTGGATATCAAACCAAAGTTAGTCAAAAGGGATAAAGAAGGACATTTCATACAGCTTAAGGGAATCATATATTGACAAGACGTAAGAATCACAAGTATATATGTCCTAAACAATGGAGCATCTATGTAAATCAAAAAAACCCTTCTCAATTCCAAGTATCAAATAGACCACAACACAGTAATACTAGGTGACTTTAATACCTGTTATATAGATTTAATGCAATTCCTGTTAAAATCCCAATGACATTCTTCATAGCACTAGAGAAAGCAATCATGAAATTCATTTGGAAAAATAAGAGACCCAGAATAGCCAAAGCGATCCTGAGCAGGAACAGTGAAGCAGGGGGCATCACAATACCAGACCTTAAACTATACTACAGAGCCAATCCAACAACTGTGCTGGGAAAACTGAAAATCCATATGTAACAAAATGAAATTAAACTTTTGTCTCTCACCCTGCACAAAAATAAGCTCAAAGTGGATCAAAGACTTAGGCACTAGAACAGAGACCCTGTGACTATTAGAAGAAAAAGTGGGCCCAAATCTTCATCATGTTGACTTAGGAACTGACTTCCTTAACAAGACTCCTAAATTGCAAGAAATAAAATAAAGAATCAATAAATGGGATGGATTTAAACTAAAAAGCTTCTTCTCAGCAAAGGAAACAATCAAGAATATGTACAGAGTGCCTATAGAATGGGAGAAAATCTTTACCACACACACTTCAGATAAAGCACTAATCCCCAGGTTATACCAAGAACTCAAAAAACTTAACACCATAAAACCAAATAATCCAATCAATAAAAGGGCTAAGGAACTGAACAGATACTTCACAGAAGAAATACAATCAGCAAACACATGAAAAAATGTTCATCATCTCTACCAATTAGAGAAATGCAAATCAAAAGTACTCTAAACATTTATCTCACTCCAGTCAGAATGGCAATTATCAAGAACACAAGTGACAATAAGTGTTGATGAGGATGTGGGGAAAATACTCATACATTGCTGGTGGGACTGCAAATTGGGGAAACCACTATGGAAAGCAGTATGGAGATTCCTCAGAAAACTTAGAATTGAACCACCACTTGACCCAGCTATCCCACTCCTTTGCCTATACCCAAAGGACTTAAAATCAGCATACTATAGTGATGCAGCCACATCAATGGCAAGAGCAGCTCAATTCACAATAGCTAAACTATGGAACCAACCTAAATGCCCTTCAACAGATGAATGGATAAAGAAAATGTGGTACATATGCACAATGGAATATTACTCAGCCTTAAAGATGAATGCAATTATGGCATTTGCAGGTAAATGGATAGAACTAGACAATATCATGTTAAGTGAAATAAGCCAAGTCCCAAAAATTCAAAGGCTGAATGTTTTCTCTGATAAGTGGATGCTGATCCATAGTGGTTGGGGGTGGGGAGTAGGAAGCATGAAGAAACTTTGGATTGTATAGAGGGGAGTGAGGGGAGGAGTGGGGCAGTGGGGATGGGAAGGATGGTAGAATGAAACAGATAATATTACCCTGTATACATGTATGATTATCTACTTGTGTGACTCAGCACCATGTGCAGCCAGAGGAATGAAAAGTTTTGCTCCACTTGTGTACAATGTGTCAAAATGCATTCTACTGTCACGTATTACCAAGGAGAACAAATAAAAATCAATAAAAAATTAAATATTATCCTGAAAAGAGTTTTGTTCAAAAATATTATTAGATATTATTACACTAAACAGGGTTAAGCATCATCATGAAAAATTAATTTTTTATATGGCAAAATATCCACATAATTTACCATTTTACCATTTTAAGTGTACGTTTCTGTGGCATTAAATACATTCACATCGTCATGCAACCATCAGCACTGACCATCTCTAGAACTTTTTTATTTTCTCCAATTGAAACTATGTACCCCTTGAACAGCAACTCCTTATTCCTGCTTTTGTTAGTCCCATTCTAGTTTCTTGGTGACTTCGGCAACTCTAGGAACCAATATAATTAGAATCACACAACTTTTCTCTTTTTGCTACTGACTTATTTCTTTTAGCATAAAGTTTTCAAGTTTCATCCATATTTTAGTAAGTGTCAGGATTCCTTTCCTTTTTAAGGCTGCAGGTCATGTATACACTACTATTCATTTGTTGAACACATAAGTTATTGATGAATTTAAGTGTTTTTTTTTTTCACTTGACTTTTGTGGCAGAGTTGACTGGTTGATAAACAAATTTGTGGTCCCCTTCCATGGTGCAGTGCTGCTGGACAGCATTGCCCAGATGGAATAAGTCTTCCAGTTCCCTGTGTCTACCTAGGCATCGACTGTAGAGTGGGAGGGGCAGTGTGTGCCTTGCATCTGAGTGTGCATGACACTCTAAACACCTGCTGTCAGGCTGACACCAGGGCCATTTTGAAACCATTGAAAGGCAGAGTCACAGGTGAAAGAAATCGAAGTCTTTTCATCATCACTTTGAGGAGAGCCTTCCAAGAGGAATTTTCTGCTGGGAATTACAGTGGATTTTGCACAAATGATAACTTTATATGTTAAACTACTGAGATTTGAGGTTATTTGTCAGCTATGTCTGGCTAATCCCTAAGATCCATCTATTTCAAGCTGCTTCTACTTTTCTAACTCTTCTTTCTTGTTCCCGATTGCTGACTGTTTTTCTCTGCCTTACCATCTGCTTTTCAGTTACAGTTCCCACTGATTGTACTACTTGAATCATGACTGTATTACTTCTCTTCTACCTAAATGCTCTGCTATGATTTAGTTCAAACAGAAACCAACAGGGTAAGGCCACGCTGACATAGAATTTGCGATGCCAATCTATGTGGGGTGCTTAGTGTTCTCAGGAGGTTACTGTGTTGGATGAAAGAAGTACATAGAAAAGTCTTTGACTAAGGGCTGAAACCTGCATGGGGCCTTCTTCAGTACAGTGAATGGTCACCAAACAGCACTAGGAAGCAGGTGGGTTGTGAATAATGTAGGGCTCTGTTTTTGAGTGGGGAAACATCCAGTTTCTTAACAAATGTTGAGCAAATATGTTGAGAACACCAGTTTGTAAGGGAGCCAAATGATCAGCCCACAGCAGTTACTCACATATCTTAGTCTGGCATTGAGTTCAGGTAGTCAATTTTTCTTGCTATTTCTGGCTTTTTTTTTTTTTTTTTTTTCCCATTCCAAGTGGTTCTTTTACCATTCACCCTTCCTAAAGCTGCCTGGGTGATTTTTTTTGGAAGCACATCTCTAATCATGTTATTCTTCCCTTTAGAATTCTGAAGCTGCTCATTGCTTAGGTAAATCTTTTTAGAATCTGTCTCTTCAGTAACTGGGAAGGGAGCAGCTGTTCAATGCTTCATACCTTGTGTCTATGGAGATTGTTGGTAATTTCTCCCTGCTGGACCCCCAGACTATGGTGTGTGGAGGATGGGGAACAGGCCTCATACCATAGGCTAAACACAAAAGTTTCAATGTCTCCTTTGGGCCAAAGGAATGACCATTCATCTTTTCCTATTCCTGAATCCCCTTCTCCATTTGGGTGCAATAAGTCATCCTTTTGTTATGAAAAAGATATTTAATATCTTACAGTGAGTTTACATTGCATTTGAAATGATAGTAGAGGATTGAATAAAGCAAATTTTTCTTGAGTGGGAAATCTCTTTGCCATTCAAAATGTGACCTCAGTATCCAGCTAACCCAAATGTTATTCATCCAAGGTTTGTAATCAAAAAAGTCATCTTGAAAACATTTTTGGCCAGCACACTGGAAAGCACATTGCTGCCACTGCTATTGTTTGGTCTGCATTGGATCAATCAGCCCTTGTGATTAAAGGTAAAGCAATTAATAACATGATTTCAAGATGCCTGAGTTTTATTCCATTAAAATTTCATTATGAAACCCCGGCATTATTGAGAATTGATAGCCAAAAGATGATAGTTATAAATAAAGCCTCAATGTGGTCTTTACTCAGCTCTGGTCTTTCAAGCACACTCCCTGATTATCAAACAAATACTTGTGCAGCCCATGTATAAATTTGTTTCTGTGACCTCTACTGAAAAGAAATGTTTGCTACCTGACTGAGAATTAATTCCTCCTCCCTTCCCTCCAAAACTAGAATTTCCCTCCAATTCTCTGCTTCTGCTCGTAGGTGGGTTCTGTGCAAGCTTCAAGCCTCTGCAACCAAGGCAGACTCTTTTGAGTGTTAGCAGTTCATCACAACAGGGAATGCCTGCCGGTGTCAACCCCAAGGGTCGCTGCCAGCAAAGCTGGATTCTTCTCCACCACTATTGAGTGGTGTGTCGCAGCTCTCTGTGTTGCAACTCTAAATAGTGGGCTGTGCCCCCAGTGTTGCAAAAGATCCCAGCAGCTCACTTCAACTTCTTTCTGGACTTTTGTCTCACAATCAGAATGAAATCCATAGAACAATGGAAGGCAGGAAGGAAAGGAGTAGGTTTTATTCAAGTGTGAAGAAGAGGAACAGAACTCTTGTAGGGTCAAGAGGAGACCCTATAGGGGTTGCCACCTGAGTGTGGTAGTCTAGGGGTTTATATAGCACTTGGGTCAATACTACCTGTCCATGTGTATGCTAATCAGGGTTTGGAAAAGTACTAATGCTGTTGGTTAATCCTTGAGTCTGGACTTCCATTCAGGTCTGCCCACTTCTGTTTTCTTACTTCCCTCTAATACCAGCTTCCCAGGAAGTTGAGGTTGGCAGACGGTGGCTGCCTGGGGGTTCTGGGTTGAGGTTCTGTGAAGAGTGGGCATCTGTACCAGTCTGAGCTGGGCTGGGATGCTGCAGTGTGACAGGTTGGCATGCCCTGGCTTGCCTTTGCCCTGACTTTCCATGCCTCAGGCCCATGCTGGCATGGCCAGGGCCTCTGTACTTGCTGCCTTCGCTCAAGCCTGCCTGGGCTGCTCAGCCTGGGGGTTCCTAGTTCTGCAGCTAGCTCTGGGACGAGGTCCTTGCTTTCCTTCCTTCCTTTCTTCTTTGTGGCAGTGATCAGACACTGAGACAACATGACCAAGTTGGTCTTTATTTCTGCTGAGAAGTTCCCCTAAATAAAAATATATAACTAAAATTTTCTTCACTTCCTTTCCTACAAAATCCAAATCTATTGATCCATTACATGCTGGATATTTTTACCAAAGAGATGGTAAAGGTGTCTGAGTTCAGGTGCCCTCATGCTCTCCTAACTCAGTTCCATGAAAGACAGATTCCAGCACACCCTTGAAAGATGGCACCAATGAGTCAAAACTCCCTTTTCCTCTGAGCCCTGCCATCTTCAACCCAGATCTCCCCTGGTCACTACCAGTGGACTATATATATATATATATTTTTTTTGAACCAGGGATTGAACTCAGGGATACTCGGCCACTGAGCCACATCCCCAGCCCTATTTTGTATTTTATTTAGAGACAGGGTCTCACTGAGTTGCTTAGGGCCTCGCTAAGTTGCTGAGGCTGGCTTTGAACTCGCGATCCTCCTGACTCAGCCTCCCAAGTCGCTTGGATTACAGGCGTGCGCCACCACGCCCGGCCTGTACTATTCATTTGACAAACATCAGAACCTTTTTACTGTGGTCCTTTACATACCAAACACTGATTATACAAAGCTGAACAAACACAATCTTTAAATTCAAGTCCACTACTCATTAGTGAGTGAAAGAAAGGTGACAGTACCTACATCCTCTACTGCATTTCCTGTTTTTGAGATATCCATGGTTAAAAGTTAAAAGGCTAAGACCATTTTTATTCTCAAATTTTACCTTCTGCTCAAAAGTCTAACATTGAAATGTATTATTTAGTCATACATTCTCATAATTTGTGTTTTTCTCCAAATTCTGGTTTAATTACTTGTGACTTAAAAATAACTTAGCTATGCAGTTCAGTGGGAAAGGACTTTAATTTCCTCTTTGTGGGCTAGTAAAGGAGACCATGTACCTCAATGGGATCTTCTTCCCCTTCACTCATAAGGTAGCCACAAAATTTCCTTCCTCAAAATCCTCAACTGGTAATTGGTGCAATTTGGAGCCCACAGCTGGCAAGCGAAAGGGGAACTGCTCACTCCTTGTCCTGCAGCTCTGGAAGTTAAGTGGCCTCAGTTCAAAGACTACACAAGCCTCAGAAGGACCTTCTGTTGTTTTCACCCAAAACTCCTCATCTGTCTTTACGGTTGTCCTGATGAGGTAACCCAGTTGCTCAGTCAACAATTGCCCATGACATTTCAAATATAAGTGCACCCAGAATAAAATCTTTCATTTTACCTTAAGGTTTACATGATTAAACACAGATTTGTAACCAGCATGAGGAGGCTAGAGAGGGCTAGCCAGCTAGAGGAAGGGGCAATGGAACTTTCCCAACAAGAAGATTCTGAGATATGGGGTGGGAAATTGACAGTGACTTCCTTACAATTTTTACTAAGTTTTGCTTTTCATTAACATTGAGAGAAGCTACTTGGCTGATGCCTTGTGTATCATTTAGGCAACTCCACCAGTGAGACCATCCAATCATCTTGTCTCTGTGGCACATGGATTGCTCTTCCATATACCCAGAGCAGGGAGCCTGGGCCTTCAGCAGGTTTCACCCCTGCTAAGAGAGGCTGGTTCTTGGCTTCAGCATCTGGTTTCATTTTGTTCTGAGAAAACTCAGTGTGAAAAAGAGAAAAAAAAGTTCACATACTTTTCTGCTGAAATAGAGCATTGTGAGGAATGGTTGACAACATGAGGCTTTCTGTGCCATTCTTGGCTACCATTGGGTGAGGACTCAGGGAATAGACGCCTCATTACATTTGTGACACTGCAGTTTCTCTCTTGCTCTGAGGTGCAATGAAAGCTGACTGCCTCTCTAATTACTTCCTTACACCCTCCACACCTCCTTAAGGACTGAAGGATTCTTTTTCTAGTTTTAACTCCTTTCGCAGGGTTTACTACTGAGTTAGAATATTTATGACATTCACTTTATACAGTGAATACAGTTTTAATGTACTATTTTAATACTGGTGTTTGATAACTATGAGTTCAAAACCAGCTCTAGCAGAGTGAGCCTGGTCAAGTTCGGTGGCCTCCATAAACCACAGATCTATTGACTTTAAAGTAGGAATATGAACACCTAAATTTTTAGGTGGCAAAAACATGGTAAAATATAAGTCTTTGATACATATTTATAATAGTACAGTAGTAATAATATTATTGCATTGAAATGTTCTAGCTCCTGTTTTTAGAGGAGTTTTAAGTTCACAAAAAAACTGAAAGGAGCAGAGATGTCCCATGTACCCCACACATGCAGAGCCTCCCCCTTTACCCACACTGCTCATTAGAAAGCGTGTTTCTCACACTTGATGAACCTGCATAGCACATCCTCTCCACCTGGAGAGCATCATTTGCACTTGGTGCACTGGTGTTGCACATTCTGTGGGTTTGGACAAATGTATGATGACGTAGATCCACCATCATAAGACCACACAGAACAGCTTCCCTGCTATAAAAATCATCTGTACGCTGCCTCTTCATTCCCCTCTTCCTGCTAACCTGGCAACCACTGATCCTTCTACTCTCTCCATAGTTTTGCGTTTTCCAGAATGTCATATAATCGGTATCATACAGTGTGTAGCCTTTCCAGTTTGGCTTCTTTCATGTAGTAATATGTATTTAAGTTTCCTCAATGTCCTTTGAGTGCTTGGTAGCATTTTTTAAATGTTGACTAATATTCCATTGTCTCATTGTATGGATGTACCACAGTTTGTTTATATGTTCACTACTGAAAGACATTTTCATGTTGTAATATTTGTTTATTTATTGAGTACTGGGTATTGAACCTAGAGGCCTCTACCACTGAGCTACATCCCCAGCCCTTTTCAATTTTTTCTTTTGAGACAGGGTTAAATTGATAAGGCTGTTTTTGAGGTTTATATATTTCAATTCTTATAATTTTTTTCAAAGTTATTTAATCCTACTCACAACCAAAAACAAATAAACAACTTATTTATTTTGGATTTCTATGAACTTGACTAAAAGAAGTGGTCGTTAGTGTTTAAAAATTACTTTTATAGGAGAAGTTGTTTATTTGCCATTGTGAATTGATCTAAGTTCATTAGATCAATATCTTAAATACTTTTTGGTAATTTTCAAGTCCTTTTCCCTCTCTATCCTTATCATTTATCCCTCTTGATCTTGAAGATATTCTCATCACATGACTCAACATCTTGTCTGAAGTTTATTACTTTAGTCCTTTCTTCAATCCTCTTCTTTGGCCCTGACTTCTCTATCACGTCAACCCTTCTAAGATCATTGCTTTATATTGTTTTCTGAGGCTGGTCTTGAACTTGCGATCCTCCTGCAATCCTCCTGCCTCAGCCTGCTGAATAGCTGGGATTACTAGTGTGTGCTACTGCATCTGGCTTCATACTTTAATTTTTAAAACAGTACAGGTAACCAATTGCTGCTATAATAATTAGAAAAACAACAGTAAAAACATTCATATAATATAACATTGTGACAAACACTTTTATATACATTTTCTAATTTGAGACCTACTAATCTGGAAAATTTGACAGATCAGGTATTTTTAAATATTTATTTTGGAAATTGAGCATCAGAGAAGCAAATTTCAAGTCACACAGTTGTTCAGGTATTTTATATCCTATTCAAGAGAGGAAAGGTGTGACATTCAAGATAAGTGACTCATTGGAAGGAGCAAAGCTAGATAGTAGAGGTGAAAATGGAAACTAGATCTTCTGATATCAATTTTCATGTTCTTTTTATCACAATGAGTTAGGTTTAATTCAAAAGAAATCATGGGATTATGCAGTTAAGTATTAACTTAAGAGGCATATTTAGTTATTTGGTACTGCGGATTGAAATCAGAGGCACTCAACCACTGAGCCACATTCACAGCCCTGTTTTAAAAACTTTTTAAAATTTTGAGACAGGGTTTTGCTATCAGTTGCTTAGGGCCTTGCCAAGTTGCTGAGGCTGGCTATGAACTTGTGATTCTCCTGTCTTGGCCTCCCAAGCTGCTGGGATTACAGGCATGTACCACCATTCCTGGCAAAAGTATTTTTATTTTTAATGCATTGAAATGACATTCTGTATCTTCATAAACTTCAAAACTTTGCTTCACATGTCACTTTCTGAGAGAGGCATGTTAATATTCCCAACTATGAATTCTGACTTGTTGAAATATCATTCATTTGCTTAGCATTATAGAATACATTACTCAACTCTTACAATGTTTTTATTCTGAATTGTATTTTAACATTAAAATTTCTATTCTTGTTATCTTCTGGTTCATATCTCTTCCTTTTTGTTTTATTTTTAACCCTATTTAACCATTTATTATAATTGTGTGTCTCTTGAGGACCACTTATTCCTGGTCTTGGTTTTGCCAACACAAATGGAGACCACTCTGATCACTTAATTTCATCCATATACTTTTATTGTAGTCACTGTTATATTGTAACATATTCCAGCTCATTCATTTCGTATCTTCTAATTACTTTCTTTTCCTTAAAAATTCCTTTCCTGCCTCTGTTTGGATAAGTTAAATTTTATTTTGGCCACTTAAAAGTTATATTTCAGCCGGGCGCAGTGGCACACGCCTGTAATCCCAGCACTTGGGAGGCTGAAGCAGGAGGATTGCGAGTTCAAAGCCAGCCTCAGCAACTTAGCGAGGCCCTAAGCAACTCAGTGAGACCCTGACTCTAAATAAAATACAAAATAGGGCTGGGGATATGGCTCAGTGGTGGAGTGCCCCTGGGTTCAATCCCCAGTACCAAAAAAAAGTTATATTTCATATTTTTGTTCTTTAGGTGGTCTACTTACATATACTCATTTTCTATCAATTAAAAATTGATAGAATATTAATATTTCCCCCATGCAAGCAGACAAGCACCTTAACATATTTTTAAATTCTCCTTTCTTGTTTTGTTTTAAAGTGTGTGCATTTTTTTCTTTTTTGTCTTCCGTCTCCACTCTTTGTTGTGTTATTTTCTAGAGTTCAGCTGAGGGTTGATATATTCTTGAGAATTGGGATTTTTTTGCTCCTTGTTTTCTTGTTTGTTTTGGGATTATTTTTACATAGCAAGATACTAGGGTAAATCTTTTAGCCTATGCTTCCTCTGCACTTATGCTGGCTTAAAATGTGTTTAAATTCTTCACACTCTTACTGAGAGAGAGAGAGAGAGAGAGAGAGAGAGAGAGAGAGAGAAAGAGAGAGAGAGAGATCTTATTCTCTTCTCATTTGATGTGGACATAGTTAGTGACTCACTCCTTTCTTAATAGTAGCTTCAGTTAAATAAAATTAACATAGCATAAACTGAATACATTTGAGTGTATACTTGGTTTATTTTTGATTTATGTATGCTCCCATGAAATCAAGATGAGAAAGAATCCACCATCCCCAGTGTTTCCTCACACCATCTAGAGTCCCTTCCTCCTACCTCTTTCTGCACTCTTCCCTCACCTGTTATCACCAGACACCCATTAATCTGCTTCCTCTTTCTATACGTTAGTTTTCATTTTCTAGAATTTTATATACATGGAATCATACAGTGTGTAATGTATGGACCGATTTTTACTCAGAATAGTTACTTTGAGGTTCATCCATGTTAGGTAGAGTTCATACTATTTTATTGCTGAACAATGTCCCATTGCATACATACACCACATTTTTCCATTCATTTATCAATGGACATGGACATTGGGTTGTTTCCTGATCTTCATTATTACAAATAAAGTTGCTTCAAACATTTGACTTCATGTCTATGGACACATACTTTCATTTCTTTTTGAAAAATACTTAGGAGTACAATGGCTAGATTATAAATGTGTGTTTAACTTTTTAAAATAATTGCCTAACTCCTTTTCAAAGTGTTTGTACCCTTTTACACCCCCACAGCAATGTACAAGATTTACAGTTGCTTTTTATCCTCTCTAATACTTGATATATTTTATTTTGAATACAATTCCTTTATCAGACACATGATTGGAAATAATTTCTCCCAATCTGTGGTGTTTTAGTCAGCTTTCTCACTGCTGCAACTAAAAGACCCAAAAAGAACAACTGTAGAGGAGGAAAAGTTTATTTGGGGGCTCATGGTTTTAGAGGTCTCAGTCTATGGTCATCTCGTTCCATTCCTCAGGGCTCAAGATGATGCAGAACATCATGGCAGAAGAGTGTGGCAAAGAGAACCAGCTCACATGATAATCAGGCAGCAGATAGAGACTCCACTTACCAGATACAAAATATATACCCCAAAGGCACACTGCCAATAACCACCTCCTCCAGCCACACCCTGCACACCTTCAGTTTCCACTCAGTTAATGCCATCATGGGGTTAATACACTGATTGGATTAAGGTTCCATAACCCAATTATTTCTCCTCTAAACCTTCTTGCTTGTCTCACACATGAGATTTTAGGGGATACCTCACAACCAAACTATAACATTTGACAAGTCTTTTACTTCTTTCAACAGTTATCTTTCAAAGAAAAGTTTAATTTTGATACAATTCAAGTTAACAATATTTTTCTTTTATGGATTGTACTTTTAGTATAGCAGCTAAAAAGTCTTTGCCTACAATTTGCAAGGATTTTCTTCTAGAAATGTTATTATTTTTGTTTTTACATTTAGATCAATGATTCATTTTGAGTTAAGTTTCATACATAGAATAAAATATGCAGCAAAGTTCTTTCTTACTCCCCCTTCCTCTCCCTCCCCTCCCTTCTTCTTTCTTTCTTTTTAAAAATGTCTCTATTTCCTTCTCTTCCTCTTCCTCCTCCTTCTTCAGCATATTGCTGTCCAATTTTTCCAAACCATTTATTGAAAGACTAATGTATATAAAATTCTCCCTTCATTTCTTTGCACTATGGCACCTTTGTCAAGAGTTGATTGTCCTCTAGGTGTCAATTATTTCTGAGCTTTCTACTCTACTGTATTTATCTGTTTGTCTCACTTTAGGCCAACACTACACTGTTTTGATTGTTACAGCTTCCAACTGGTCTCAAAATGAGTTGCTATTAGTTTTCAACTTTATTCTTCTTTTCAAAATTGTTTTGGTTCTTCTAGTTCCTTTACATTTCTATAGGAATTTTTGATTTAATTCATCAATTAAATAAAGAGCCTGCTGAGATTTGACTGAAAATTTCTTCAAATCATACTGGAAAATTGACATCTATTGTGGTTTGGATATGAGGTATCCCCCAAAAGCTCATGTGTGAGACAGTGCAAGAAGGTTCAGCAGAGAAATGATAGGGTAATGAGGATATTAACCTAGTCAGTGAATTAATCCTTTGGTGGGATTCACTGAGTGGTAACTGAAGGTGGGTAGGCTGGAGGAGGTGGGTCCCTGGGAGTGCACCGTTAGGGTATGTATTTTGTATCTGGTGACTTGGGTCTCTGTGTCCTAATCATCATATGAGCTGCTTCCCCGGGTCACACTCTTCTTCCACGATGTTCTTCCTCACCTAGAGCCCCAGCGAATGGAGCTGACCGTCCATGGACTGAGACCTCTGAAACTGTGAGCCCCCAAATAAACTTTCCTCCCCTAAAATTGTTCTGGTCAGTCTTTTAGTCACAGCAGTGAAAAAACTATCTAAAACAACATCTTAGCAACATTGTATGTGCCAACTAATGGATAGGGTATATCTCTCTGTTTACTTAAATATCCTTTATAATTTCTCACTTAATGTTTTATAGCTTCCATTGTATTATGTCTTACACATCTTTTAAGATTCAAAATGTAATATTTTGGATGTTATTGTAAATCGTCTAGCTTTCCTATTTTAATCTATAATTATTCATTTATTTTTTAGTATGTAGTAACTGAATAGACATCTGTATATTGACCTTATATGCTGCAACCTTGCAAACCCTATTAATTTGTTTTATTTTGTCTATTACATTGAATTTTCTATATAGATTATCATCTAATGTGTGAGTAAAGGCAATTTTATTTCTTCTTTTCTAATCTGAATTGCCTCTTCTCCTTTATTGCCTAATTTAGTGTTTAGGACCTCCAGTATAATTTGGAATAGAAATGGTGAAAGCAGATATCTTGAATTTTTCTTGATTTTAGGGAGAATGTGTTCAGTCTTTCCCCATCAAATATGATGTTAGTTATAGATATTTTTGAGTATGATCTTTATCAAATGGAAGAAGTTCCTTCACTTTTAAGTTTGCTGAAAGTTTTAAGTCAGGAATAGAGGCTATATTTTATCAAACAGTTTTCCTGTGTCTATTGAGATTGTTATATAGTTTATAATTTTTAGTTTTTTAATATGATGAATTACAGTAATTAATCTGTAATGTTAAACCAACTTTGTATTCCCAGGACAAATGTCACTTGGACACAATGTATTATCCTCTTTATATATTGCTGATCCAATTGCTTAATTTTGAATAGAAATTTTTTTATCTGTTTCTGCGAATTATTGGTCTATTGTTTTCTCTTCTTGTAATATATTTTTCCAGTCAATATCAGGATAGTGCCAGCCAGATTGAATTAATTGAAAACTATTCCCTCTTCAATTTTCTGAAAGAGTTTGTGTAGAATTGGTGTAATTTCTTCTTTAAATGATGGTGTATTGGATCAGTGAAGTCAATTGGTTTTATCTATTTCTTTTTCCATGAGATTTGGTGGTTCATGTCTTTCAAAAAATTTGTCTATTTCATCTAAGTTGCCAAATTTATCGGCACAAAGTTGTTTATACTACTCTTCTGTTGCCTTTCAGTTCCTGTAGACTCTATAGTACCATAGATACTATGAATACTATGTGAAGAGCATCACATACAATTTTGTGTTGTGTTTTTAAAATTTCATTTCATTTAAAATATTTTCTGGGTTAATGATGTAGCTCAGTGGTAGAACACATACCTCACATGCATGAGATGCTGGTTCAATCCCTAGCACCATAAAAAAGACAAAACAATAACAACAACAAAACTTCTAATTTCCTCATTAGTTTCTCCTTTGACCAATTGGATAATGTAAAAGTGTGTTATTTAGTTTCTGAACATTTGGGAGTTTTCCAGAGATCTTAGTTATTGCTTTCTCATTTAATTCCATTGTGGTTAAAGAGAGTAGTTTGTATGATTTGAATTCTTTCAAATTTTGGGGATTTGTTTAATGCTCCAAAATATGGTATACATTGGTAAATGTGTTCCTGAAAAGAATCTATCTTCAGCTGTTTTTTGATAAAGTATTTTTCAAGTCTTCTGTATTCAAACTGTTTTTCCACTTATTCTATTAGTTATTGTGAGATGGTTATTGAAAAAATTCACTGTAATTATTGGTATCTATTCCTCCTGGCAATTCTAACAGATTTTGCTTTGTGTAATTTGAAGTTCTGTTATTATGTGCATACATGTTTGCAATGTGTTTTCCCCATAAATTGACTCTTTTTATTAAGATAAAATGAACTTCTTTATTCTTTGTACTATTTTTTTTCTGAAATCTACTTTCACTGATTTAGTATAGATAGTTTACTTCAGTTTCTGTTAGTATAGCATCTTTTTGCATTATTTTAATGTATTTTGTCTTTTTTTTTGGAGGGGTACTGGGGTTTGAATTCAGAGGCACATGACCCCTGAGTCACATCCCTAGCCCTATTTTGTATTTTGTTTAGAGACAGAGTCTCCTTGAGTTGCTTAGTGCCTTGCTTTTACTGAGGCTGGCTTTGAACTCACAATCCTTCTCCCTCAGCCTCCCAAACTGCTTAGGATTACAGGCATGTGCCACCATGCCCAGCCTATATTTTGTCTTTATATTTTAAATATTATTCTTGATGGCAGCACAGCTAGATCTTGCTTTTTTATTTTTGTTTCTGATGTAATTTATACTTAGAGAGGAGTTGAAAAAATAATTGTTTTCATGTACTTTCATGAGTTTCCCATATGTTAACTTATCATATAATCATAGATCATTTATTAAAATTAAGCATTAACCTTGGACCTATGAGTTTATAGTTATACTCAAATTTGGAAAAAAGAAATCAGTCATTATCTCTTCAAATGTTATTTTCTCTTGCATCCTTCTCTCTCCTTTTCCAAAAAATAGGCATTCCATTCATGTGTATATTAGACTGCTTGAATTTGTCCTTACTGCTCAGTGGTGTTTCTTCCACATTTTTCAGTTTCTACTGCTTTGTATTTCATGTTGGAAAGCTTCTGCTTCTGTATCTTCCAGTTCATTAACTGTTTTTTCCTGCAGTTGGTAATCCCATGCAGTGTATTTTGTATCTCATACACTGTACTTTTTATCACTTAGAAGTTCCTTTTGGTTCCCTTTAGATTTTCCATGTCTTTAATTAGCATGCTCATTTTTTCTATAGCTTTTAAAATGTATGGAATATAATTATGATAATTTTCTCTTTGTATAACAAGGGTAGGTTTAATTAAAGTCTTGGACAAAGAAATACTGTATCTCTCAAGAGAAAGGATGGACATTCTGTATTAGTTAACTTTTTTGCTTCTGTAACCAAAAGACCTAACAAGAGCAATTTAGAGGATTAAAAATTTATTTGGATCTCATGGTTTGTAAGTTTTCAGAACACAGATGGCTAACACCATTCCTCAAGGCCCATAGAAACACAGAAGGACATCAAGGCAGAAGAACGAGGTAGAGGAAAGTGTCTCAGAACATGGCCATTAGAACAGTTTCACCTCTAAACTTTTTCTCATTGTCTCATACATGAACTTTTATGGGAGACTGCATATCTAAACCATAATGCATTCTTATAATGAATTTGGATTTCCCAAGTTCAATGATCCTTTCCTATGACAATCTGGCATGTGAGAGGTATTATTTGACCTTCTTTGCATCACTTTATGGGAAATGGGGATTAGAGAATCAGTGGAATAAAAATGTGCATTATTTTCTACTATTATTTTTGTGAGTAATAAACTGTTCTTTGCCTCTGACCCAGAAGTCTTGTGTCTTCTGGTAGCATCCGTGAGTCTGTGGCAGGCTAACTTGTTAGCTTACAAGTAAGGTAAATATCTTGTATCTTTCATAGTCATTTGCATAAGATCTTTCCTTTGTTTGAAATATGATAGGTCTCTGTATCAGAAGAGGTAGAATCACTAGAAGACAATGCACCTCTTTCTTTATTAAGGCATTTGTTAGAGAATTCAACCTATATGATTGGAGAAGCTGTTTAAATAGTCTCTACAGGCAGTTGTCTTCATGTTTGAGGCTAGAATTTGAAATCTGCAGCAAAGGCAGTCAGAACGGAAAGATGAATGTAGAGTTAGGAGAACAAGGAATGCATGAACATGGGTTGGAACCCACAATGGTAGACTGGAATTCATATCATTTATATTGCCTTCAACCTTGTGGTGGTGAGAGGTTGGAACCAGTCATCATGGAGTTAAACACATTTAACCTATGAGTCAGGAGATAATGGAGGTTCCCAAGAGAAGTTGCATCATTTGCATATCTAAGAAGTAAACCAGCAAACTGACAAAGTGCAGGAGTTGCAGAAATTCCTAATTGCCCTGCATTTCTAATTGTAAAAAATCTGGATGCTGTTTTATTCGTACTCTCCAATATTGAGCAAAAAGTGTCTTTAACCTCAACTGGAAATGTGAGGAAAGGAATTCTTGGAAACATAGCTCATCTTAGCCAAGTTGACATGTTTCAAAACCATCACAACCTCAGCATATGAAAGAAGAGGAGGAAAAGGGATAGAAGGAACTCTGAGAGGTCCTTGTTCTTCCTGCATGTGTAGTTACCTGCTTCTCCCCTAGCAGGCCATGACCCTGCTGTCACCCTGCTGTCTCTGGCCAGCACTGTAATGACCTGGTTATATGCTTTGCAGTTGCAAAACAGAAAGCAAGAATAACCCTACTAATGCAATAAACAGGCAGAGAAAAGAGCACAACCTAAATCTCTCCCTCATTTTATTTCTCAGCCACATTTTCCAGCATCAACCCTTGTCTAATGCTCTGTGCT